>NMUG010006683.1:0-12458 GCA_002855965.1 Monotropa hypopitys | reverse complement strand
ACTCTCCGATAACTAAGTCAGTCCTTTATTGAAGAAAACTGTATCAAAACACAAAGTAGGAGACTGAGAGCTAAATAACGTGTACTTCTTCTAAGTGGTTGTACTTTGACTTATATACTGACCTTCTGGATTAACAGCTTCTTGTTGGTAATCGAGAGCTACATAGGACTTCTTGTCCCCCTTTTCTGATTCCTGTTACAGTTTGACAGATGTTTTGTCAAATATCCCGACAGAATGAAATGTGGCATGCCTTTTACTGCCCTCCTGACATGCATGTTGTTCACCGTCCACCAGCTGATTGATACATGTACACGTTGTTGGTCACATTTCCCGCACTGTATTACTGGTTATCGCACTGGTGGATGTCGACCGCATAGGACCAACCTAATCCATAGAGGGGCACTGCTTGCGCACATATCCAGCTATATCATATCTGATCTGGCACGCATCACACTGATTAACTGGTCTCCACATTACACGAATGTTAGCTGCACAGAACCAACTTGATCTGCATAGTGGAGGAACTGGACAGAACATGTATTTGTCACGATCCAGCACACGCATTCCTGAACGTCTTACCGTCTCACTACCAGGATGTTAGTCACACAATACTAACCTAATCTGTAGTACAGATATCTGTTGGATACATGACTGACTATATCAATCAAGATCTAACAACTACTGTCCCGGGTAACTGGTCCCCGCATTGACTAGATGTCACGCCGTACATGGCTGACCTAATCTATAGTACGGGATGGATGACGTGTGTCATGCTGCCAGCTAATGTCCGAATAAATACGAATTTGTCATTTACACGTGGCAGATCTAGATTTACCCTACTACAATTGTCCCCAGCTTTGACTACTTCAGCCGCATCGCGGGAATGGACAAAGCTAACAGACAATCAATACGTCATCGTTCCACTAACCGATAAGGCCAACTGCCATTTCGAAAGAGGCACATTATAAATACACATTTAATGTGATGGGACCCAGACACGTCTTTTGAAGGAGGTTATGGCTCGTCGATAATGACATCCCACACGTGCTGTCCCTTTGATATAAGCGCTAGTGCTCCTTCAAAAATGATGTTGCCTCTTTTTCCTTCGAACTTCTTCTTGCGAACTAGAGCTTCTGTGAAACCTTAATCCCATCTGCTCCCTTTCTGATCTTTCGATTCCTTCTGTAAGTCCTTCTTCTTTCTGAAATGGGTTTCCTCTGATCTTTGGTCGATACCCCTAAGAAGATCGAGTGCTTCTGACAGGATTACAGGATTCTTAAGGATGCTGCTATCAGTTTGGCTTCTAGAGATTACCTTCGGAGCTCTGCTGACGACAACACCCTCCACATCCCAGTAATCCATATTGTTAAGGCAAGGATGTGATTCCCTCTTCACCCCCTTCTGTGTCACTTTCTTTGCTACATGAACTTAACTTTGATGCAAGGCTTTTACAAGAATACGATACCACACATGAACCACTTCATCCTTCTCAATCAACGAGGAAGTTCTGCAACCGCAAGACACTAAATACAATGCAAATCCTCAGGTAACCTCAAACCACAAGTCGAGACCAACTCTCGCATCAACTAAGGGTAGAGCACTACCACCACTAACATCAACCACTTAGTACTAATCCGCAGGGAGGATCTACTGACCCAAGGGTATTCCACATCCCAAGTGAACCATACACGACCTTTGCCATGACAAAGTCTTACCACACTAAGACATCCTCACTTCCCAAGAGGTTACAATCGCAAGACTACCAAATGCCAACACATCAAGAAGCAACCAGTAATCACAATCCCACAAGAAACTACATTCCGAGATTTCACAACTTGTACGAGGAGCGATACAAACTAGGGAGACTCAATCAATCCCAAAGGTAAACAACCATCCACAACTAGGCAATCTAACAAGAAGCCAACCACGCAACTGGAATGGGAGTCAAAACTCGACCATCAGGAAACAGACAGAGCCAACAGGGCAAACGACAACTCCAAAGATCAACGTCCAGAAAAGATAGAATTCAAGGCTCACTCGTAAAAGCACTACTATTTTCCAGCCACAAGGAACGATTATCCAATCATCACGTCAAGAGAAACCACATCACTCTTACAAGAAGCAAACAAAAACAACCTCGACCAAGATTAAGAGGAGGAACTCAAGAAATGATTATCCAATCGCACACAGAATCCTCATTCTTACTAGGAGAACAAACGAGAATCCATCGACAGACTGCCACAAACCCATCACTCGCTGCAAGGGATAGGTTCAAAAGCTACGACGACAACAACGAAGATTCGCTTCCTACGAAGGGATAAGCTCGACAAGCCACAACTGCAACCACCAACAACCGATATTGAGGAGCAAAAAGCCAAATCATCACAAGAGCCAACGAAGGAACTCATTTGCGCTCCAAGAACTAGGAACTCGAAACAGTTCACTAAGCCAGAGTAGGAATCACCACTACCATCAAGAGGATACAACCGGAATAAACAAGTCCAACACCCACAAGATCCTCTAATAGATACCAAGACAGGCTCGAAAGTCACCTCAACAGAGATAGGAATTTGCTCAAAATTCCGAAGGAACAACAACATGACCAACTCGAAGGAGTAGACACCACGAATTTCCAAACCATCTTATTAATTCGAGTTATAAAAACTTGTTGTTTTATGAGATCCATGCAATGCACACACATTCAATGCCTAGATATACATGCCATACACCCTAAATGAAATCTCCAAGGGTCACGCAAGGGAAACAGTGCACCCATTGAGACAAAAGTCTCTCCCAAAGGCCTAGGTAAATTGGAACTGGTGCTCTGATACCAACTATAACATTTCCAAATTTTGGAACATATTTTTTTGAATTAAACAATGGGAAGTGTTAGAATTAGGCAATGAGTATCCAAACAAGTAAGTAAAATGCTATCTACCACGCACACACTACCCATCACACTACTTATTACAATACAAGCTTGCTATGAAATGAAATGCAAATAAAAAGAGGCTAATAGGGTTTTATAACATAACCCTGTACAACAGTGCCCCAACTAAAAGAAGAGAAAGAATAAAATAGGATTTTATAAGTAATCCTGTACAAGGCGACCAATAGTAAAGAAAAAAAGTACAGTACTGAAAAGAAAGACGACCTATCACTACAGTCCGGTCCAGCCTCAAGTCCTGCGAAGGATCCCACGGTTCCAAGTCAAAGGGTGAATCTTACAAAAGTAGAAGGTCAGACACCACTGCCTGGTAGAGATAATCTATCTCCAAACGTCTATAATATTGGGTGCGAATGCGTGACAATGCAATTAAGATAAATGGTGCAATGCAATGGATCTCATTATATTTAAAAACATTTCCTTATCTTTCAAATTTCCACATTTGACTCATCGCAGTGAAAAGTAGTAAACCACTGTGTCTGACCAAGACTCGAGAGTGAAGTACTAAATATCCACATCTACCAAAACAGTTGCCTAAACAAGGCCAAAGGGAATTATGTTCAAGTGTCGACTCACACTAAGTAAAAGACTCGTTTTCCGTTATGTAAACGTGTTCCAATTCCCATTACATTCCAAGTCTTACTTGTATTCCATTTCCATGCCTTCTAGTAGGAGCAAGGTAAATATCAATCAACAATCACAGAGTATCGGCTAGTTCTGCATCAGGGCTCGTCAACCACTTATCGTGTAGTTCCTGTTTTCCCCGGCTCACCGAGAAGGTTCAGTCAAACCTCCATTGCACAATGTCGTGTGCCACTCTAAACAGTAACCCAAGGTAAGCAACCCGAATCATATCCACTCATCAATATCCAAATCCTCTTATAGAGTACAGTGTCACATTTCATATTTATTCATCCCGTACGACCTAGGGCATACTACCTCCTAGTCGACGTATCATTCCAAATGTGACTTTTATTTCATTCTTTCCTAACCAGTTCCGTTTATTCGCAAAACGTCCACTTCCAAAACACTTCCGTTCATTTCACAAAACATGTCATTTATTCGCAAAACATTCCACTAGTTCGATTTTCCACAAATTGTGTCTAGACCTCGTTTTAAAACCCTTCCACGACCGATAGAATCCAAATCAAGTATTTTCCCCAATTTAATTTCACAAATCGACGCCAACGGTTTTTCCACAAAAATTGGGGTTTTCACAACTGGACTTCAAATCGAACAATTAACATCCTAGGGAGTATATCGAGACCCTAGACCATATCTCTACGCGATCAATTTAAACGAGCGACGATCCGTTAATACTAATTTTGCGACTACATCAAATCGACAGATTTTCATGAAACGAATAAGGGGGAAACCAAGGAATTCAACATTACAAACGAGAGAGATAGAGAGCTCTACCTTAGTCGGAGCTCTGGTGACACTCGCCAGAAAGTCGCCAGAAAATCTCCATAACCGCCGCGAATCAATCCCACCACCGCGAAGTCCTCGCGAAGCCCTACAACGTTAACAAAGACCGCAACATCAACCGAGCAACCCGAAATCACTAATGAAGGAGAGGGGGAGACGGTCTTACCTCGATCGAACAATCCATGGGTAGCCACGCGAAGCCCTCGCCGCGCTCATCGTCGTTAACCAAGGAACCGAGCCCCGATTCTTGACCGATTGAAGCTTGGAGAGGAGAGAAGTGAGATAGGGTGGAAGAGGGAGAGAGGAGAGTCGGCTAGGTCTCCAAAATGGGGAAGAAGTCCCCCCAAAATCGTGCACAATCAATATATAGGGCCCCAACCAAAATGACCACTTTACCCTTAATGAAAATCTGCAGAACAGCAGTTGCACCGGTGCACCCAAAGCCTGCATCGGTGCAAACTTCCCCAAAGTGCGAATTTTAGACAATCTGCATCGGTGCACCTGGGACCTGCACCGGTGCATTGACCATGATTTTGCTCCAGGGGTGCTGTGCATCTATGGTGCACCGATGCACCTTAACCCTGCACCGATGCAGCATAGGGCTGAACTGATGCACATGTAGCCTCCAGCTTCCAGAACCTTCTTGCATTGGTCCTGCACCGATGCAAGACCAAAATGGACTCCTGCACCGGTGCACCAAAGGGCTACACCGATGCAACATGCATCAGGAGTGAGATTTTGCTGCTTGGGAGGTCTTCAACCATCCCAACAAGCCCGAAATCAATCCGAATGAATCCGAAAGGTTCCAACGAGACTTCCAAGCGATACGTTTGCATTAGATATGATGAGCTGAATACTTTAGGTACCCCAGAAATTATTTTAAGGCGAATTTCTAACAAATATCCTATCGAAACGACTTCAAATCGAAATGAAAATTTACGGAGTGTGACATGTCGAGAGTCTTCTGGGGTACGTGCCTCACTACCGGGGTTACCACGGTGCATGGCGTCCTATTGTTGATCTTGATGTAGCTCCTGCCGAACTTGTCATCCCTTTCGGAGTCCATTCTGTGGATTAAGGGATGACGGTTGCTGCACCTCCCGTGATTGGCGTCGAAGAAGAAAACGTTCTTCAGAATGTAGACCAGTGGGAAAGTCCATCTTCCCCTGTTGACACCGAGGCTGCCAGGACATTATCCCAGGACCCTCCAAGGCCATACCACACATTATCTACACTGTGAAACTTGAAAAATGACCCTGACAAAGACATAACTCGATGGAACTTTTCTGACATGTATGTGGGGGGTTGCAAGAGATCTCTCATGCCTCTCAAGAAGGTCGCCCCTTCTTCTTCTTCTGCTCCTCCTCCCACTACTACTGAAACCGCATTGTCACCATGTCACGTCCCAGATTTTCAAACCGATTTTTTTGAAATCATTTTAAATAGTGAGCAACAAGGATCATTACTTCATTCACAAACATCTAAGTACCATTCATCCCAAATACTCACAACATGAAAATCCAGACATGAGTTTTAAAATAAAGCATAAACCAAACCATAGAGTTAGGGAGAGAAAGAAAAGTACTAGTCAAAACATTACAACCTTTTCCTACTCTATTACAAGCTTCAAGAGCCTCAATAAAACAAAAAAAAAGAAGAGGGGACTTCTTTTCAAATCTTTTTCCAAATGCCTCAAGCATCCAAGCCTCCAAGAGAGGGCCTGTGGAGAAAAATAAAGGTGTATCATGCCAAAGTAGGAAATATCTATTACCTAGCATGCTCAAGACCGGCGTGAACGAGTGTGTGAATGTCAGGCATGCAACACATGCATATGTACAAGACATAACAAAGGCAATAATCCATTTCTACCATGTAACTCTAACCGAACAACATATGCCGACTATTATGACAATGGCTAATAGAACAATGCCCACATCACATGCATATGAGTTACCATACTCTTTCCTTTATAGAAGCATCAATGTTCATCATTTTTATCTCTGAATTCATACCATGAATAACCACTTCTACGATGTGACTCCATCACACAGGACACTCCTTGGAATTCCAAGTTATCCTAATTGTTCCACATTTTCCCGAGTATTGTTGTAATACTTGATAGGGCAGAATTGGTATAGGTGTTGGCCGACACACTACCCATTCCTATCCATCATTCCCCAAGTAACATTGGGAGGGCTACGCTATCCCCATTGTGCACAATGTCGTGGATGGAGCGACCATCCCGCATTCCGAAAATCATGCGAATGCCATGACATTCCGAAAATCATGCGAATGTCTTATATTATCAACTCCCTATCATAGTAACCAACACAAACAATCTTACAAAAAATCACGCGAAGATGTTCTTCCACCATTCCGAAAGTCACGCGAATGGGCTCAACCTCCATTCCGAAAAATCACGCGAATGGGCTCAACCTCCATTCCGAAAAATCACGCGAATGGGTTGAGGCATGGTCCAATTTACGGGTCATCATTTCCATTCCTTTACATTCACAATTTACAATGTGACCATGGACCCACACAACCATGACCAACACATATGAATCACACACCACATGCATCACACACATCAAAGATGCCCAATTGCATGAATGATTATATTATTGACCTCAATTAATTCCGTGCAAGACTTGACGATACAACAATTACTCCAACATGTAATTCCGTGAATTTCCACGCATGATCAATATGCCCAATATGTCAATTCTACATGATTTGTGCTCAATTGCATGAATAGGCATTCAATTTCATCATGAGACCATCTATACACCAAATGCCCCAATTTATAAAAATCTAAGTTTTTCCCAAAATTGGGGGTTTTCCCCCCATTTACACAAATATGAAATTGAATCTCTAGAAATGTAATTAAACATGTAAAACACATAATCCCTCAACCATTTTCATGAATCAAGACCAAACCCTAGGTCAATTTCGAGATTGTACACCTAGACATGAAATTTAATAAAATTGAAGCTCGCACAAGGGATTAGGGAAGGGCACAATCAAGAACAAGCTAGAAAATAGATAAATCCTACCTCAAGGAGCTTTCCCAAAAATCCGAAAATCTGAAAATCGACGAATGGACGAGCTATGGTGCTTCCCGGATAGCTTGAGACGCGTAGAACACACTTTGTTCTCGGGATTTCTTCAAAATCCCCTTGGAAGGTCCTTGATTTTTAGAGAGAAGTGGGAGAATATGTAATGGAGGTAGAGAGAGAGAGGGTAGAGGGTGGCTAGGGTTGGAAAATAGGAAGGAGATGGTGTATTTTCGGACCCTCTAGTGCTTATATACTCCCCCACTTGAAGTACCAAGAATTCCCTTAATGAAACCAAAGTTGTCAGAAATTTACACAGGGGTACCGGTCTCTTGATTTTTGGGAGACCGGTCCATTCACCTCCGGGACCTCTCTGCTTCAAGAGAGACCGGTCCCTTAGAGGAAATTTCTAGAATTTCCAAAATGGGACTACCGAGAGTATTTCAATCGTAATTTCTTCGTCCGATCTCCGATTGATGCGATTCAAGTTGCGTTGGATTCGGAATCAGATTCTCTATCATAATCTAGGGTCAACCACCTTAAAATCACACTAAGATTTTAAGATAAAATAATTCAAGATTCTAAATATAATTTACAAGACGAATTAATTTTCGAAAATACTTTATAAAATATGGGTCGTTACATCTCAACCACCTTAAAACAATTTCGTCCCCGAAATTACCTAAGGTAAGAGTACAAAAGACAACACAAGATCGACCCGAACAAACACGAATCAAAACAACTACGGATACTTGCTACGAATTTCTACTTCTCGCTCCCACGTTGCCGCTTCCGAACCATGATTGCTCCACAAAACTTTCAACAATGAAATTTTTTTCCCGCGTAGCACTTGCTCCCGTGAATCAAGATTACAAATTGGCCTTTATTCATAGGACATGTCAGCCTCCAACCCAACAATAGCGGACTTACCAATACACAGATGAACAACACGCCGCAACGACAAAAATATACATACATATAACCACAACTCAAGAAACGTCAAAGGAGAACCGGATTCACGCAAAAGGAATTGTCCTCGAGAGAGTTAAGAACTCCAAAAGAAAATATTTCCCATACATCCATACTTTCACTCACCGCTCGATCAAGCAAGACATGAAGGATTTTAAACAAGAAGTAAGGCACGAGTGTCAAACCGCAAGAACATTACCCCGAGAAGTTCCGAAAAACCTTCACAAAATTTTAGAACATGCCACGACACGATGTGGACATGCCGAGAAATTTTCCAAGTGCCGCAACGCCAAGGATACGAGGGGATACGATACGGATACACCGACACGCGAAGGATACGCCTAGGATACACCGACACGTGGGCACGACATGGATACTTCGATTCTTTCCAATTCTTTTCTGGAGTTTATGACAAATAAAGGATGATTTCCAACTACTATGAGGATGTCTACAACATCCATATCGCCATAAGCGTGTGAACCAGCACCGAGATAGATTTCTAAATAAGATCGCAACAGTCCAACCTATACGCGAGAGAATCTGAAAGCAACACAAGCCACAAGGGATGGCTACACAACAATTGTGCCACCCAAATCACACCAAACCACCACAACGCCAGACAAAGAAGAACCAAACAATCAAAATCTCAGAACCAACCCGCACACACCTAGTGCGGTACCAGAATGACTAAGAAGTTCGATTTGAGGTGTGCTGGCCAGTCACATTCTCAAAACAATCATTCATGGTATTCCTACACCACATGACACGGACTACACACACCGGTCATATCAAATATCACCACAAGCTAAGTCGGTGCAGTCGACTTCAAAAAGACACATCTTTTCTATCCCAACACTCAGAACACAGCTGCACGACACAAAAGTAACGTCACCTCACTGATCACACCAACCATAACCCAACCAATCAACACACTCTCAAAACAAATCCCCAACAGGGTACAACATTGTAGAATAGAAGCGTCTGAATGCAAATAGGCGTTGCGCCAAAAGATATGACAACAATCCGGATTCACACGAAGACACGACAAACGAGAGCGAACGCAAGTATGCAACCTACAAGACAACGATGCGCCAAGCAAGGATATAATTTCTGACAACAAGATTCCACGAGAAGGATGATTCTCTGCACACGAGAAGAACAACGCATCACCGTCTCAACATGCGCCAAAACTGAAGACACTCCGTGAGCAATCGAAAGGAAAATGGTCAAAATCAGTCACAACACCGCAAGAAGGAAACAGGGAACAAGGAGATTTCCCGAACAACGCACAACTTCCACAATCATCACCAAGTTCTAGATGAGAACTACAAGAAGTCAATCGCACATGACCACGAATCTAGATATCCTAGTAACGACCAGGATAAGGCACAAGTGCACACTGACCCAAGAGAGCCGAAGAGTCAACAAGCCACCAAGGATGGCATCCACTCACCAATCCCGCAAAAGTCAAACAAGGAAGAATTTCAAATGCCGAGAAAGAGAGACACCCGGCCAACCACCTTCCACCATTTGGAAGAAGTGACAGAATCACCCAAGACACAATGCGCCTCCTATAACTTTATGCCAGACCGAGAAAGTAAACTCTACTCTCATCTTCAAATCCCAAACCAACCACACAAGTCATCTCAAGCCATTCATTTGGACATCCCCAAGTGCATCAAACGCTATCCCTCCAAGTTCCAAAATCCAAACACTTATCTTTTGATCACAACGACCCAATCGAACACGCTAACATTGCCTCGAGGCCTCATTCGTTCAACCCAAACCATTCATTCTTTCCAAAATAATGACTTCATGTCAAATCCACATTCCAAACTCTGAGTCATCAGGCAAGATCACTACACTTCTATCCCCCGCCAAAATTAATTTCTATCTACACTATCACCCAACAAGATAGAAACCCAAATGCCACTTTTTGTCAGCACCACAAGATAGTCACACGTACACTGTCACTCCAAAACATCCAGAGAGAACCAAATTTCTCAAACCACTTCCACATCTCCTAATACAACAATGACAACATCAACTTATCGAGCAACCCAAATCATCTATCAAACCCAAATGACCAACTGAGAAAAAGAATTTAACACGAGGCTATCTCCCAAGTCGTTCCACAGGCCAAATAGTCAAATAACCAAGGACCCACTAACCACTGTGGACCCACAACTCACCCCTTTCCAAATGACCTCAAATGTCAACCTAGTGCTTCTTACAAGAACAAGATACCACACTAAAATTCCTTTATTCTTCTTATTCAACCAAGACGTAACCACAACCGCAAAGTATTAAGTCCAATACAAATCCTCAAGTGACGTCAAACCACAAGTCAAAACTAACTATCGCAAAAGGTAAGGGTAGAGCACTACCACCACTATCATCAACCACCTGGTACTAGTCCGCAAGGAGAACCTACTAACCCAAGGATACTTCACATCCCAAGTAAACTACACAATCTCTGCCATGACAAGGCCTTACCACACCATGATATCCTCATTCCGAAGGACGTCAAAATCACTAGATTATCAAGTGCTAACACATCAAGAAGAAACCACCAATCACAATCCCACCAGCAAGGTCATTTCTAGATTCCACCACTTACACAAGGAACGAGGCATGACAAGAAGGCTAAATCAATCTCAAAGGTGAACAACCATCAACCGCAAGGCTACCCAACGAGAAGCCTACCACGCAACTGAAGTGGGAGTCAAAACTCGACCACGAAGAGACAATCAACTCCAAAGGTGCAAACGACAAACTCCAACAATCAATGCTACGAATGTAACTAGAATTTAAGGCTCAATCGCAAGAGCACTACAAATTTCCAACCACAAGAACGATCATCAAACCAGCAACATCAAGAAGAATGTCATTCTTGTACAAGGAATCTCGCACAAGGAGTTCATCAACGACCACAAGAAAAAGAACTCAAGAAACGATTATCAGATCACACGCAGAATCATTATCCTCACTAGGAGGGCAAACGAGAATCAAATCCACTGATTGTCGCAAAGTCCATCATCTGCCACCAGAAATAGGCTCAAAAGCCACGACGACGACAACAAGAATCCGCTTCCTACGACGGAATAGGCCTAAAAGCCACAACTGCAACCGCCAACGATCACAATCGAGGAACAAGAAGCCAAATCACTACCATAGTCAACGAAGAAACCTGTTCATGCTCTAAGAATAAAGGACTCGAAATAGTTCACCACTATTACCCAGAGGACACTACCGGAACAAACAAGTTCAACACACACAAAATCCTCTAACAGATGCCAAGATAGACTCGAAGGTCACCTCAATCTAGAAAATGGTCAGCATTAAGTGGATCACCCTCTCCACTATGAACATCTAGGGTACTCGCACCTCGACCCGACCCCTTCCTCTAACACGATGAGCCATTTCTACAAAAATCATGTGTACGATGAGAATTGAGCACAAGACAAGCCTCTAACAGACAACTCAATCGACGAAGTAAGGCTTAACCGAAGATAAGGATACCAGAAAATATCAACTACGGATTCTCATAATCAACGGAATCGAACAACAGGGCTACACCCAAGGAAAGGAACAATGCACATGTATACTCCACAACTCACACAAGCCTATGGATCACGCCAATGTATGCTTTACATATTCACAACACATGCTAGATGATACAATAATGCTCAATGCAACCCATAGAGACTAAGAGTCTCCCCAAAGGCCTAAGTTTTCGAAACCGAAAGCTCTGATACCATGTTGTCACGCCCCGGATTTTCAAACCGAATTTTTTTTGAAATCATTTTAAATAGTGAGCAACAAGGATCATTACTTCATTCACAAACATCTAAGTACCATTCATCCCAAATACTCACAACATGAAAATTCAGACATGAGTTTAAAAATAAAGCATAAACCAAATCATAGAGTTAGGGAGAGAAAGAGAAGTACTAGTCAAAACATTACAACCTTTCCCTACTCTATTACAAGCTTCAAGAGCCTCAATAAAACAAAAATAAAGAAGAGGGGACTTCTTTTCAAATCCTTTTCCAAAA
>NMUG010006682.1:0-12458 GCA_002855965.1 Monotropa hypopitys | reverse complement strand
AACTCATAATGGCCATAGCGAGTGCGAAACGCAGTCTTGGGAATATCCTCCGCTCGTACAAGCAACTGGTGGTAACCGGAACGCAAGCCAATCTTCGAAAAACATGTCGAACCACACAACTGATCAAATAGATCGTCAATCCTCAGCATGGGATATTTGTTCTTAACCGTCACACGATTCAACTTTCGGTAGTCAATACATAACCGCAACGAGCCGTCTTTCTTCTTTGCAAATAAAGCTGGCGCATCCCAAGGTGAAGAACTAGGCCGAATGAAACCCAACTCATACAATTCCTGCAACTGGGACTTTAATTCCCGCAACTCTGCCGATGCAAATCGATAAGGTGGCACAGAAATCGGAGACGTACCAGGTAACAAATCAATAGAGAATTCCACCTCTCGCCTAGGTGGCAAACCAGGTAACTCCTCTGGAAAGACATCTGGAAACTCGCAAACAACTAACGGTAACTCCCTGCGCCGAGAATCATCATCATCAAGACTGAGTCTGGCAAGCATACAACTAATCGAATTGCGCTCCCTGGGATCGTAAAAACAAGAATCAATCGACTCTTTTCTATTGCCATAAACATAGAAATAGACTCCCGCAGGAGAGAACACCCGCACTCGGCGTCGATGACAGTCGATGTTGGCATGGTAGGTAGACAACCAATACATCCCCAGAATAAGATCGAATCCGAACATACCCAGAACAATAAAGTCGAACGTGAAACGATGGTCCTCTAAGGTCAACTCGCAATCTCTGCAAACTCTGTCCAAACGGACACGACCTCCAACAAGAGTATCAACGAACAATGGTGGACCAAGAACATCCATATCAAGCTCCAAAGTACGTACAAAAGATGCAGCAAGGAAAGAGTGCGACGCACCAGAATCAAAAAGTACACTGGCCCAAGAGTTATAAACGAGAAACATACCACGAACAACAGAAGTCTCTGGCTGCTGGTGAGAAGTCGATGGCGAGGGAACTGCTGGAATGGCAAAAGCCCTGCCATGGGTCGTCGGACCCTGCTGATACCCGCCCCTCGGTTGGAACTGCTGTGCTGGCCTGACAGGAGTCACCACCCCGCCAACACGAGAAGCCTGGACAAAAACTGCTGGTCCTGACTGCTGGTGATGCTGATGTCCACTCCTCTGCTGCTGCTGCTGCTGTACAGGTCTAGCGTCACCACGACCGCTGCCCTCCCCGGGCAATCTCTCACCACATGGACCGCCTGGCCACAATCATAGCAAACTGGTGCTCTACAATCAACTTTCACATGCCCTGGCTGGTGGCATCGATGACACACCCTCAGACTCTGTATCGAACCTGAACTAGCCTGAGACCGCTGGCCTCTAGAGAAACGAGACTGCTCTCGTTGTCGCTTCCTCCCGAAACTGCCTGAAGATGAGCTGGAGTTGGAAACCTGCTTGCGCGGCTCCCAAATCTTCACTTCCCTCTGCTGGTGGTCCCTCTTGGGCTCAATAGCCCTCGCACAATCAACTATGTCGGAAAAAACTCGGATACGTTGACTCATCACAAGTCGCTGAATCGAAGGGTGAAGACCCTTCTCAAACCTCTTGCATTTCCGCTCCTCTGAACTGACCAAGTCCGTAGAAAATCTGGCCAATGCCTGAAATCGCAGAGCATATTGGGACACCGTCATAATGCCCTGTTCAGGCCTCTCGAATTGCTCCCGATAGCTCTCAGGAAAGTACTTACTCTCAAAAACCGTCAGAAAGTCTGCCCAAATCATCGAACGGATAGGATCCAGAATGGCCTGTGGATCAGCATCTCCACTGGCAAGTAGACTAGCACGTTTCATCTCGAGTATAGAGCTCCACCACTGACTGGCCTCGCCGGTCAGCTGATAGGTGGAGAAAGAAATCCTCATCTTGTCCTCCACAATCTCCAAAGTGTCCAACACCTTCTGGACTTCGGACAACCAATGGTCAGCATCAAGTGGATCACCCTCTCCATTGAACTTAGGAGATCTCCAAAGTGTCCAACACCTTCCGGACTTCGGACAACCAATGGTCAGCATCAAGTGGATCACCCTCTTCATTGAACTTAGGAGGGTCCATACGCCTGAATTCTCGAAGTGCCTCAATCGTGCGGTTTCCCGCATTCTCCCTAGGTGTTGCGAATCCTCGACTGGCTTCGACTATGGCAGTCACAAGCTCTCGCGCAAACTGGCTACGAGCCACTAGTCCCTCTGGAACCGAAACTGGAATAACGGGAGTTGCCTCGTCCTCCAAACCACGCATACGATCGTTAACCTCTTCACTATGAGCGTCCTGGGCATCCGCACCCCGGCGACCCCGACCCATTCCTCGACCACGATGGTGAGCCATTTCTACAAAAGGTCACGAATACGATAAGAATAGAGCACAAGACAAGGCTCAGATAGATAGTTCAATCAAGACGTAAGGCTCAATCAAAGAGAAGTAAGCTCAACGATATCACGTACGGATTCTCACAGTCAATGGAATCAACCAACAGAGTTACACCCGAAGAGAGGAACAATACACAGAGTTTACTCTTAACTCACACTAACCTACGGATCATTGCCAATGCATGCTCAAAACATCACACACGCATGCTAGATGATGCACAATCAACTCAAAGCAACCCATATAGATTAAGAGTCTCCCCAAAGGCCTAAGTTTTCGTAACCGAAAGTTTTGATACCAAGTTGTCACGCCCAGGATTTTCAAACCATTTTTTGAAATCATATAGTAAATGGGGAAACAAACATGGCTCATCACAATTTAAAATAAATCTAAGTACCAATACATCCCATGCCACACAAACATGAAAATCCGAGAGTGAATGTAAAAGAATAAATTCCAACACATAGAAGGAGAGAGAGAGGAAATAGTTAAGTTATTATTACAAACCACTACTCCTATTACAAACCCAAAAAGGCCAATTTGAAATAAAGGAAAATGCACAAGTCTTCCAAAGAGCCCAATACATCAATGCGCTCCAAAATCATCAAGGAGAGGTTCCTTACCTGCAGAGTCTAAAAAGAAGGGCGTATCACGCCAAAGTAGGGAAATATCTATTTACTAGCATATTCTAGACTAGCGTGAACGAGTGTGTGACTGTACAGAATGGTGTAAACAAGATGCATGAGACAATGCATAGCAATGATCCATGTTCTACAATGTGACTCTACAGGCCAACATAAATGTGAGAGTGTTAACCAAGTATACTAAAGTCAAGTACCCATAAAGATATGCATTCACTGTTCTCATCTCCATTTCAATGTTCCATTTGTGATTTCTCGTTTTGTTCCAATGTTTATACGATATCATGAACAAGAGGATTCCATTACAAGTATATCACATAAGTGTTTTATTGCCGATTTCGATAAATCTCGGGACCCTAAAGATCAAGTACACCCCGTATTTATCCATAGCTCACAAGATGGCATGAATCCCGGAATCCCTAAAGATCAAGTACACTCCGTATTCATCCATAGTTCGCTAAGGTGGTATGAATCCCGGAATCCCTAAAGGTCAAGTACACTCCGTATTCATCCAAGTGTTATTGTAACTATGATAGGGCAAGGTTGAGATAGTGGCTTGTCAACACACTAACCAAGCCTAAACCGTCTTACCCAAAAGCCGTTGGGAGGGCTCACGTAGCCCCATTGTGTACAATGTCGTGGGTGGAGCGACCACCCCGGGAATCCCTCAAACTCAAGTACACTCCCGCATAAGAACATATCGATCCCATATCATTGTTACAAGTCATCCAAAACCTGGGAATCACTAACGATCAAGTACATTCCCACGGATAAATATATCAAGGTCATTCATTATTTCAAGGGGTTGATGTGTTCATAATTGATTACATTCCGTTCCAAGTACAATTTCAATTTACGCAACATAATGCAATGTGCGACCAATTTTCATTAAACATGGCTCATACCGCAAACCCATCTGTTAAGCCTTAATGAGGCCCAATTGTATGTATTCAAGCTCAATTTATTCAAAAGACCACTAATTGACCAAAAGCCCTAATTTATAAAATAGGGTTCATGCATGGATTTGGGGCTTTTCCCATATATGTTCACAACATGAAATTAAACCTTGTACAATGTGTATATGACCATAGGAACTCTAGGAAACCCATCAATTTCATGATTGAACCACAAACCCTAAGTCAATATCATCCAAACATGTTGTATACGAATTTGTGCAAAATGATAAGATTTCAAGAGATAAGAAGAGAAGGCATAATCTAAAACATAACTAGAAATGGATATCCCCTACCTCAAATAAGCTTGAACACAACCCTAATTTTTGGACTTCGGTGAATGACGAAGATAGCGGGCTTCCCGGATAGCTCTCGTTGCGTAGATCGCATAGTTTTTTGGGGCGCGAGGTGCAACGAGTCGCAAAGGGTCCGGTGGGGTCTAGGCGCGAGGCGCGGGGCGAGGCGCGCGCCTTATCGACGCGAGGCGCAATAAGGCATAAAAAAATAAAAAAAATTAGTATACGCCAATATGTTTAAGTATAAATACCAAAACAATAAACAAAATGCCAAAAATGCAACAATAGCCCAAAAAATAGAAATAAAACCACTTCAAAGTTCACATTCAGCGTATTTCCATGCCGGATCATTTCTTACTCCTTGGCTCGACATGTGTGTAAACCTACATATTCACACAACAATTATAGAATGTCAATAATTTAAGCGCACATTTACAAATTACAACATAGTTAGACATCCCAATAAAATTGAATCAACACACACAACCTTTGTTGTTTTACTCACTGTTTTACAACAATTTTTTTTAAAGAAAACAACACAACCTTTGTTGTTTAATAAGACATGCCATAAATGTATAAAACTTAAAATTTCCAACAAAAAACATAAATCTTAATCATTACAAATAAGAAATTGGAGAATGGTATTTGTATAAAACTTAATTTTCCACAGTGCACCTAAAATTAGAACCACGCATACTTGCAAAAACGTATTGGAGAGATAGAGAGAGGAGAGAATACCGTGAGGGAGAAGAGAAGTACCATGAGGGAGGGAGAGAGTCCAGAGAGTACAGGGAGGCAGAGCAAAGCGTGAGGGAGGGATTGAGAATGAGAGCCGAGAGAGAAATTCAATTCAGATTAGGGTTTTTCCTAAAAACGAAACAGACGCGCGCCTCAGCGCCTCAGCGCGCCTCAGCGCCTCTTCTACATCGCCTCGCCTGAGGCCTGCTGGGGCCCTGCAGTCGCGCCTCGCCGCGCCCCGCGCCTAGGCGCGCCTTTCAAAACTGTGGTAGATCGTCGATTGTTCTTGGGATTTCTTTAAAAACCTCTTGGGAGATCTTCAAAATCAAGAGAGAAGTTTGAGGATAGAAGTGGAGGTTTAGAGATAGAGTATGGAGGCTAGGGTTAGGAACAAAAATGAATAAGGAGATGGTAGTTCGAACTATGGGATCCCTTATATACTTCCCCCAAGCAAAGTACCAAAATGCCTTTAATGAAAACCAAACTGCCAAAAATTTGCACTAGGGGACCGGTCCGCAGCAGCACGGGGGACCGGTCTCCTCTACTCAGCTGAGCCTACTGACAAAACATGACTGGTTCGCAATGGCGCAGGGGACCGGTCTCTTGCTGTTCGGGGAGCCTACTGCTGAAACCCGACCGGTCTGCAGTGGCTAAGGGGACTGGTCTAGCTTAAGAATTTTTGTAAAAATCTGAAAATGTGACCTCCGGGAGTGTTTTGGTCCTAACTTCTTCGTCCGACCTCTGATTGAGGTTATTAAAGTCGCGTTAGATTCGTAATGAAATTATCTACCGTAATCCGGGGTCAACCACCTCAAAATCGCGATAAGATTTTGAGACAAACATAAACCAAGATCCATAGATAAATTAAGATACGATTTTTAATTTCCGAAAATACAATTTAGGAATACGGGTCGTTACAATATCGATTGATGAATAGGATCTGCATACCAAAATGAATTGAAGAAAAATGGGATTGAGTATATTTAAGGGTATATCGAAATGCTACCCAACCAATATCGAAATGCAAGATTGTATTAAAGGCTGAAAGAGATGGATATCCCAAAATGCACAGGACCCATTTTGGTATAATTGGGAACTGACCAGATTTTATTCGAAGCTCAGCCAAATACTCTCAAACCTCTCCAAACTTAACCATAACACTTTAAAACCTCAGAACATCAATAGTTAAGACCCCAGGATGTCCCGAACACCAATATAATTCCTGTTGTACCGAAAGCAACCAAGAGGGGGGTGAATTGGTTCAATAAAAACTATAGACAATAAAAACTTGTTTGCAAGAAAGTATAAAACAACTTGAAATATAAATTTGCCAAAGTATAAATCAAAGAATATGATTCAAACTAATATCTAAGATACAATATTAAATCTTGTTAAAGCACCAAATGAACTCCTTTCGTTACACCTCAGTTTTCCCAGGGGCTAAGTGGGAAGGTCGAGGTTTCCGGTTTTGAGATGATTCTAGTAACAAGATTAATAAAGATAACTTTTGATATTACTTTAAATTGAATAAGATGTGAAAGCTACTGAAATTTAAATTTAAGAAAAATAGACAATGAACACAAGAAGTTATAGTGGTTCGATAGAGCGTGTCTCTCCCTACCTACGTCTACTTCTTTCACAATTCGTGAAAGTTCTACTATCGCAATGTAACCACAATCGTGATCACTAGTGGGGTTACAACTTTGAAAACCTTTAAGGGTGGCTTTCCAATCTTACAACAAAGACCTTCAAGGATGGTCTTTCATCCTTCAACCAAGGGATTACCTTGTTCACAAGAATAAAAAAGAAGTTGATCTTTATAGGAGTATATTCCTCACTTTTACAAGTAAGATTAAAGAGAAAGAAATATGAAAATTGATTACAACTTCAATATGAATCTCTTCTAATGATGCTACTGCAAATTTTCAGTAGGTTGAGTATGAAAGTTTGAGCTTGGAGAAGAGAGACAAAAGTTTTAGAGTTGAGAGAGAAAGATGGTGAAAGTTATGACCAAAAAGCTTCAATCCTTGCTTTTATATTTGCCTTGAATCTTCAGAGACGTTGAGGGGCAAATAGGGCAATGCAATACACTTCATTTAACTCCAAAATAATTCTGTAAATTTAAATTTGGTTGGCCGGATTGGGGACCGATAGACCGGCCGGTTCACCGGCCGGTGAGCCGGTTTGGCTACCGGTTGGTGCAAAATGGTGAGACTCCTCTCCAAATATAGATCCTGTAATTATGTTATGTTTTGATACTCAACTATGCATAATACGATTTTCAGAATATTCAATAAGAGAGAAAAGGATATATTTCAAAACATATCCAAATCCAAAACACATATTCAAATCAATTCCATATTTCCAATATTCCTTTCCATTCAAAATAGATACAAAACTTGGATATAATCCAAGTGACATATCTTTAACCAGTAGGAATCAACCATATGTCTTATTCAAGATTTTATTCAAAATATATAATGAATTAATTCTTAATTTATTAATCACTTAATCACAAATTGACATACTAAGATATTGTGAAAATATAGTCATGTAATACTAACCAATTGTGACTAGATTTAATTAATCTAATCCCTATAAAGCGATCATTGATGGTTTAGGCACCGTTGAATCACTTGCTTCACCACCTATACAAGTCTTGAATCCTCAATATTGACAATTCAATATAATTTCTATATAAATATAAATGCTATGAATTATGCATTATATCAAAAGCCGTTAATACTTAAATCCAAAATATGGATTAAATATAAGATATAAGTAAACCCCGAAACCTTCACAATCAAACATCTATACTAAACATCACCTCAATGATTTTAACACTTGATTTAATCCCATATGTAATATCTAGGATTAACACTAAAAAAACTCTAAATTCACATCTCCAATATATTTAAAATTAGTTTAAGCCTAATCCGGTTCTAGACTAACCTACAATCATAATGATAACACCAATTTCTCAATTCAAGGGCTATAACATGAAATTCCATAAAATTCACATAAATCCTAATACCTCAAAACTCTCGCATAAATAAATTACGAAGACTAACGAAGGCCATAAGATGATTAAATTGACCGTAGATGAGAGTTAGTGCCAAAAAAAATTCTGAAATCACTCAAATTCACCTACCAAATCACCTAAGGTATGGAGTTGGCCAAAAATGCAGAGAGATAGAAAAGGGCCAAAATTGTTCATGCAACAATTTTGAGTATTGTCGGGCGCCCCTTGCCATGTCGTCACTCGATGGGGATGTGAACGTATTAGAAATTTATAAAATAAGGAAATAACACTTAGCAAGTGATAAGTTCAGGATCAGTCCACAGGAAAGTCATGCGAATCAAAAGGATTGCTTTGTAGATAAGTTCTATTTTGCAATAGAGGCGTAAGGATGATACCCTTGTATTGGTTTTTGCTTAAGAACAATACGAGTGAGAATCAGGACCTAGGACCTCATATGTAATGTTTGGAATTAACGCACACGTCATCAGTTAAGAGATGGTGTGGGAGGTAAAGTATGGTTCTGTTATACATTTCATCGAACATCTAGGATGGCAAAGCTACAAGCATGGAGTGTGCTAATGTTATTGACGACAACCATCAAGGAGGTTAACAATCCTCGGCTTAGACCTAAATTGGATGAACTACATGCTCCTAACCCTGACACAATCTCAAGGTCTCAATTATATCTAAATATTAGTGGTTTTAGGGAATTAGTTCATTGAGATATTTTATCGGACACCTAACGGGACACCACACCAAGCATTGTGTGTACCAAATTAATGACAACCTCCAATCAAAATGATTAACACCACTAAATTAAGACCCTATTTCATGACCTAATCCATTCATAACCACAACAACACAATCCATATATGAAGAATCCAACAATACCTAGGTCTTGGGGTGTTAGTCACCTCATGACGAATCCAATGAGGTTAGCCCTCCATTAACACTAAATGAAGACAAGAAATGACATTAACATAAATAAAACACAAGCATAAAAATGAAATACGAATTAAGTTAAACGTAGCAGGTAAAATAGATTACATCAATAGAGAAAGGGAGACGAGACTTACATTATTTATGGAGAACAAACTTTCCCAAACACCATCGATGAAACCCCAAAAAAGAGAGAAGAATAGGGAGGTAGAGAGAAGCTCCCCCCTCCAAAATCCTAACCTAAATTAAAACATAATTATCTAATTTATAAAAATGTATACACATTAAGTATATATACTCCCCTAGCCTAAATGACCAACTTGCCCTTAAAATGGACTATTTGCACAAACTAAAACCAACTGTAACAGTACGGGGTAATGGCATACCAGTACGAGAATCCTTTGTTCAGATTCTTGTCTAGCTACACTTTTGAACGAATTTGCGGGGCTTGCATACCGGTACGAGGTAATGGAGTACCGTTACAGTTGGTTTCTGTTTGGGCTTTCTTATTTTGGTGCTTCATTGATTTGATTTCTTTGCCCAATTTTGACTTTGATGACTCGGAATGGACACTTGGGTTTCAAAATTGGTTCCTTTTGGCCTCGGAAACCACAGTAGACTTCCAGACTCATCCGAAAATCACCAAATAACACTCAAAACATGTACAAATTATATAACATAATAAACGCAAATGCGAACTAAACATAAATAGATAAATGATTAACTATAATAAGAATAAAAGATATAGACGCATGCACTAAATGCAATTTGTTAATTTTTAGGACTGTGGGCCTATTATTCATGCAACTATTCTGCGTATTGATGTAATAGGACCACAACTTTGCCTCATTGCCATGATTGCCACTGTTTAAAAGCTACTCAGATTAAATAATTATTCAGTTCTATTGGGATACCAACTTTTCCTCACATATTGATGTGGAATGTTTCTTCCTGCACACAAAGTAACTCACTTCCAAGGTGCAGTGTCCCAAGCAAATACTCTAAGTTATGTACATGTTTCTATAACCCTAACTTATATACTGTTAATATCTGGTATCAGAATCACAGACTCCACAGCATACCTCAACAGAAATAGATGTTGCCGCCATGACTACATCAGAAAGTCAAAAGAGCTAAGCGAGAATCATCTCCTCAAATATCCACGACGTGGTAAATTTGGAATTGTACAATCTTGACCATTTCATAACCTAATCTCTATCTTCCCCCAAATTACTGAAACTTTCATTTATTTTCTTCTCTGCAAAGCCGTAGCTAATGCACTTTTTTTTCTTGTGAGGGTTTTACAATCTTTCACGAATGTATGGACAAAATGGAATTGCAGACTCTACGAGAAGGAATTTTTTGATAAATATATTTCTGGTTTCCAATTATTTTTGCTAAATTTATTTGGAATTACGCAAATGATGTGATGTGTTTAGCCAACTTTGGACTATGGTTATGTTACTTCTTATTTTCTTATGAGAAGTTTATTATTATTTTTGTATGGTATTAATGTATAAGTTCATGCTACAGATGTCAATTATGACCCAAATTCGTATCAAATGACAACTATATGAGTGAATCAAATGACAAACAATGTTTGTTTGCCCAGAGGTGTGCTGTGGTGCAAGCACCTCTACCCCGGATGTACCTTGGGAGGCTTTAGCATGCTTTAATTCCCGTGCACCTGCGGTTGGGACGACTAAAAAGTTTTAAGGGGATTGTTTACACAGGCCTCCGGCTCTTATTTCTGGTTTCCAGTTCTGTTTTCAGTTCTGTTTCTTGGGTTACCTTTTCTGCAATATTTTCCTACAATTTGTTCAAGCAGCCATCATAGTCTTAATAAATAATCGAGCAAATAATACCCCTACTCGTGTGTTGCAATATACATAATTCACACCCTAACACTTCTGGAATTCTATCAAGTTTATCTATAAAGAACTTGAAATAAAATTATGCGACGATACCGAATCAAATTATAAATACGCAATCATAGAGTAAACAAGTATGTTACATGCAACCACTTAATCATTGTTTACGGATTCCACTTGTACAAGACCAAAAGCGTGCCTATGTCTTTAGCCACTACCATTCTCATTTCTATTTCCTCGACAATTGTCCTCTCTATGTTCCAATTAATACGGCATGGCCGCGACCGTTAACTTGGGATGGTTCCTCTTGAGATGTCTCACTTATCCACATTTATAAGAGATATTTTGATGCCTTGATCCTACAACACTCTCCTCTATGGTTCTTCCTACACATTGGGCATGTGGGAGCATGCCTCCCTTTGTTCTTAATATTTTTCTCAAGTTGGTTCTTCTTTTTGACACATTATCCTCCTATATTGTAGCTTTGTCACTTCTTACTATGATAACTTAGATTTTCATCATCAACTTTTTCCACCATAATCGACCTACCCAAACATTGGTGTAGGTTAGTAGATGTAAAGGTCATACGACCCTCTTGATCTCGAGCTTTAGTTTATCCTCAAACCTAAAAGCCTTCATGACATCGGTTGATATCAAGTGTGTCTTCATACTCTGCTACTTAAATAGCCCTTTTTTATTTGAGATGTACGAACTTTGTTCACTTGGCATTGCACATAACCATTGCCTTGTACTTTTCTTTAAGGATAGTCACAAAGCACCTCCATTCCATCTTGGGTTTGATCACACCATTCATAATTCAGCGCCTATTTTCCTTGCCCGTTAGTAGATAAGATCATATCTCCATCTTTTGGAAGTCATTGCACATCAGAAGTCGAAAGCTTTTCTCCGTTTCTACAAGCCATTCATACGAATTTATTAGTTCCAATCCACATTTGAAGATTGGGGCCTTGAGCTTAAGAAATTCTTTCCCAATTATTACATTAGTTGCCTATAGCGCCAGGTATGTATATCTTTCCTTAAGAATCATTGATTCTTTAGCCTGTTGATCCCTTAATCCTCCCACTACATTAGGATTTCCCTATTGCTGATAGAGGTGGTTGCTGGAAGTGAAGTTGTATCAATTGTTCCTTCACTTGCATCATTTTGATCAGTGTTTGCATCATTTCTAGTATCTCATTCATTTGGTTTCTAGCGTTATTCTTCTGTCCGTTAGGCCAAGTGCTAACCATGGTGTCTGATCTGTTGTGAGGTGATGTAGTTAGAGTTACCTCAAAAATTAATGCAAATGATATCATGAAGCATAATCGTATGACAGAAAAGTTGAAAATTCCATACACACGTTGATTCGTTGCAAAACCTTTAGTCTCTCATTTTTTTGTTTAACCCAATAATTTTGCAAATTAATAATTTTAGGGGGTTCTAAATACAACCACTAGAATGCTCAATACAGCACATGTTTTTTTTTGAGTCCGAATGGTTCGACGAATTTCGTAAGTTTATGTCCGAATAGTTCAAAAAAATTCCAAAACAATCATTCGGAAGTGTGTCCGAATGTCCAAAAATTCAAAAAAAAAAAAAACACATGGT
>NMUG010006681.1:0-12459 GCA_002855965.1 Monotropa hypopitys | reverse complement strand
GACGCCCAAAGAACTACAAGTCATAGTCTTTCCCTGGCCATTCTCAGCCTGGGGCATAGACGTCATTGGATCCATACATCCCAAAGCCTCGAATGGCCATCAATTCATCTTGGTCGCCATCGACTATTTCACCAAATGGGTCGAGGCAGCCAGCTTTGTTCATGTAACCAAAAGAGTCATAACGCGCTTCATCAGAAACAATCCCATATGCCATTATGGACTACCTAACACGCTTGTATCTGACAATGCAAAGAAACTCAATAGCTCGCTCATGAAAAAGCTTTGCGATCAATTCAAAGTCAACCATCAGAATTCGACCGTCTGTCATCCGCAGATGAATGGGGCAGTAGAAGCGGTGAACAAAAACATTAAGAGGATCATCCGAAAAATGACGGATACGCATCGAGACTGGCATGAAAAGCTACCCTACGCGCTGATGGCTTATCGAACTACGGCTCGAACCTCTGTGGGGGTGAGTGCATTTTCCCTGGTATATGGCTATGAGGACGTTCTCTCTCCCGAAGTACAAATTCCATCACTCAGGATAATGATGGAAGCAGCCACAGACGATGTGGAATGGATTAAAGCTCGACATGATCAATTAGAACTCATGGATGAGAAGAGACTCGCAGCGATTTATCATTCTCAGTGCTATCAGAGACGAATCTCTAAAAGCTTTAACAGACATGTGCGACCGAGGATTTTTCAGCAGGGCGACCTGGTTCTAAAAAGAATCCTACCCGTAAAAGAAGAGGCTAAAGGAAAATTCGCCCCCAAGTATCAAGGGCCGTTCATCGTTGCAAAAGTACTATCTGGGGGAGCAATCGTCCTATCAGAAATGGATGGACAGGAATTTCCGCAACCACTTAACTCAGATGTACTTAAGCTCTACTTTGTTTAAGGGGTAGCAGCTCTCATGTATTTCTCAATGGTTTATTTTTTAATTTTAGTAAAAATATTTTCTTTTTATCAGTATCCCTGTATAATTTCGAGCAAAGAAAAGAAAAGCACTTTCCTCTCTCCTCCCACAAAAAGATGTCCCTCTCTTCCTCAGAAAAGCGGATTAAAAAAAACTGTCATCGAAATATGATGATCCTGAACACTTTCTTTTCTTCTCTCACAAAATCTATCTTTATCCTTCTCAGAAAAACAAACAAAAAGAGCTATCATCCAAATGTGATGATCCTGAATGAAGCCATTTTCGCCCTTTCCCCAAAATAAAAAGGGGAAATTCAAAAAGATCTATCTTTCTCTTCCATCTTTACAAATCCTCAGCTTCTCCTAAAACGTGGAAGTACTTTCATAAAACTTTGCTCAAAAAGATGTTCGGATACTGTTTAAGAAAAATATTTCTTGCTAAAATTAAATCTAGACCATTGTCCAAAAAAAAGAGAAAAATAAAATTCCGGTGTAGTCAAAATCCGAAAGGGGGCTACAGCAAAAATGGAAAAATCCGGTATTGTCAAAACCTGAAAAGGGGCCATAGCAAAAATAGAAAAGTCCAGTATGGTCAAAACCCGAAAGGGGGCCATAGCAAAAAAAATGGGAATCAGAATCCGGTGTAGCCAAAACCCGAAAGGGGGCTGCAGCAAAAATAGATAGTTCCAGCATGGTCAAAACCCGAGAGGGGGCCATGGCAAAAAGGGAAAAATAAAAAAGATCATCCGGCGTAACTACCAACTTGTAAAAGGGAGTTGCGGCAAAAATGGAAAAGAAAAAGCTCACAAAAAAACCCGAGTAAAAGTGCCAGAATGGATTAAAGTAGCGATGGATCTGAGCAGTTACAGATCAGTGGTTTAGTATCTAGAAAATCTCTCACCTCTGAAGATTGAATTTGATTTGGTGAAGTGGTCTGCTGCCTCAATGCTAAGATTGTGAAGTCATTTCCGAATAATGAAGGACGAACAAAGGATTTCACCCTCCGATCTTTCAGGTGATGGCCTTGCGCGTGATTGTTTTTGTACGACATAAATTTTGTCTCTACAATCACAATGAACAAAGAAATCTAAATCTACATGAATGCTAATGCTGTTTATTTAATAAAAGTTTCAAATAAACAAGAAATGCACCCATACAATGGAAATGCTAACGAGCTTTGCAGGAAAGGAAATCAAAATACAACAAGTCAAATCGCCGCAAGGCTCACTGGGGCAAATCATCTAACAAGCGCAATAAGGCCCGGCAAACCTCCCGATAGCGGACAGTCATCCTGACATCACTCTCAGTACCCGAATGATCCACATCCAGTAAACGGCGAAGTACCCGCAAAAGGGCCTGTAACTGAATCAAATCAAGATAACCGCCAGGCAACAAGCGATCCAGGGAAGCAAAGCTGGACCGCAAATCTTCTATGTCCCGATGATGAATGTTCCTCTCCCGAGTCAAACTTCGGCGAACACCTCGCAATCGAGCACGCAGGCGCTCGACCTCAGTAGCAGAACCGCGATAAGAGTCAGCTAGAGTGTCAAAATCAGACTACAAAGAATCTCTCTGATCATGCAGGTCGCAGATTAAAACCTCGGACTCTCTCAAAGTTTGATCAAAATCTAACAACTCGCGCAACAATCTCCCAATTTCTGCAACCTGAAAATCATGATCGCGAGCCGCGTCTATCAGAGAATTCTCCAAAGCCAGTACAGTGCTGGTAGAGCTGGCAGATGCCCTAGCGTCCGAAAGATTTTGCTGTAAAGTGCCAACGACGGCCTCCATGTCCGATAATTGCGAGGATAGGCAATCTATATCTCTGAGTAAAGAATCTCTCTCCCCAGCAATAGACGAGGCTTGCTGAATATCCCTGTCTCTTTCCCCAATCATCTGAACATGTCGAGAATGAGATTGTGTCAGCTGAAGAGTATAACCTGCAGTCTGAGATGTTAAAAGAGAAGACCATTGTGACAGAGGAGATGGATCTAAATACGGCGGAAAAGAAGCATAATTGCCAGCATCACGAGCAATTTCCTGCTCAATCCAGCCCAAGTAATCGTCGAAAATGCCAGGATTATCACTAATCTGATCAAATGAAACCATGACCCGCTGATTCTATAAGGCAGATGACTCCAGAATCATCGAATGTGCGAAGTCACTGGTGAAGTCAAAATGGTATCTGCCACTTGCATGAAGAGAAGATGAAGTAGGCACATCCTGATGAAGACCAAATTGTCTAAGCAGCCGACTTCCAAAATACGGCACGACCCCACATAATCCAACCAAAGGAATAAATGAGAGACCCAGCCCATAAACGGTGATGGCGTGTTCCCTGGCACTGAATATACCAAGGTCCCAAACAATTGTATCTGGAGTGATGATGTCCAAGGCTATAATCCACGCACCCAGGCATTGAGGAATGCATAACAACAACTGATTCCGTGCAATCAAAAGTGGTAAAGGGCTATCAATAAACCATTTCGGATGTGGAGAATGGCTCCGGAAAATATGAGATACCAGCCAAACAAAGAGTAACTCAACACCGCCGTAGGCACGAGGATCATGTGATAAAAGGTAAAGGGTCATCCCTCTGAATATCTCCACCAAGATCGCTGGAATTATTGACTGTCCGTCTATCACGGCATCCACAAGGAAGACGACGCGCAAATCCAACTGTCCATCGCAGCGTGGAAAGAACAGACCAGCTAGGAGAATGAAGGCAAAGGCATACATACGCCTGCGAGAGCCTGCCCCCGGATCACCCAATCGAGTGAAGTCAGAGCCACGGGGATCATAATACGTCCTGTCACCAAATAGCCCCCACAATAAGTCTGGGCGCATAGTCGGAACTCCATCAATCTCATCTGTAATCAAAGAAGATCGTTTCAAACCCATCAAGGCCAAGAAAGCTGTCCGAGCACTCCGCCCAAGGAATGTGCAGGCGATAGTCTCCAAGGTAGGTTGCATTCTCAAAACAAAGTGGTATTCCTCCAAAGTAGGAGACAGCTCATGATAGACAAAGCGGAAGAGACTCAGGGTGGGAATCCAATATCTCACCAAGGCAGCCAAAAAGTCTGGGACAACACGAACAGTCAATAAGCTCGCAATCCCTTCAAACATCTGCTCAAATAAACATTGTTCATCCAGGGCAAAAGATGCCCACCATGCTAACAGAAGTGCCAAGAATGCCGGTGCAAAAGACATCTTGTAGACAGAAGAAAAGCATCAGTATCCTTTTAATATATATCTATCTGTGCAGAAAAAAAAGAGAAAAAGAAATGCAAAAAAAAAAGAACATGCATATTTTTTATTACATCTCCAAAAAGACAGCATAGTACAAGAAAAAAAAGGACTAAGAAAAGTACAGTCTAAGAAAGCGGAAGACTACAAGTCATCTGGTACAAAAAAAGAAGAAACAAAAAATCTCTCTCTCTAGTGCAGGTCTCAGACATCTCCGCCGCGACGGTCACTGCGAATGCTCTGCCGTCTCGTCCTCCTATCAACTGAGCCTCGTGCAAGATCCGGGGCATCCTGAAACAAAAATAGAAATCATCAGAAACAGGAAAGGAAAAGTAGAGTGAAGAAGACAACAAAGAAAAGACAAAAATAAAATGCATACCTGATCCTGTGGAGGCTGCTGGCCTGAAGGAGCTCCTGGATCTCTCTCTGCAAAGCCTGGATGAGGAAACTGGAAATCATGAGTTGCAACGCCCATCCTCTGATAAAATCGATCATGTGCCGTGCCAATCGAGCGACCCCCTCGTACAGCAACGATGGTGGTAAAGCGACCAATGGATACGCTCCTGAACCATGCATCATAATCCCCATCTACCATGTAGCCATCTATCTCAATGATACCTCCAGAGCGAGACCATGCCTGCCCGAAAGTGGCCATAGAAGGATACTTGGGGATCTGTATCTCCCCCATCGTTTGGCGCCAGCAGTGGTCGCCCATGTACAACTCCCAGGATGTGAATAAATAGAAGGTATACCTCTGAGACGACATGTATGCCTCGAGAGCGTATGTATCATCCTCCAGCAAAACTCCAAACGACTGCCAAATAACCCAATCAGGTGTGACTAGCTCCAACTGGGAACGCATAGTCACAAAATCCATCAAATCTAGTGCACGAGGAGACGGACGTGGCCACTGCAGAGCTCTAGGAGTCAAATACTCCCGTCCAACAAACTGAGGGCGGCCAACGCTAAAATGCTCATATGACCACCACAACAAGAAAGGCAAAAAACCAAGCTGAGTAGGAGCCGGACAACTCACCCTCCTCCGCATCGCCTAAAGAAAAGTGGCGAGAGTAAAAGAGCCCCAGTCAAAACGATGGCCATCAGGAAAATCTACCATCTCCACATATGAAGCTGGAAACAGTGAGCCATTGTTGCTGAAGAAGCATGATACAATCAGAAACAGGAGTAGTCGACGGCATCGCTGGTGCAAATCCTCGCCATATACCTCCTCGGTATAGAAGTAAGCTCCACCCCTCAAAACGGACACAGGAATCCGTAACCCATGCAGCTCATATCTGTGAATCCCCAAAACTCTAGTAACATCCTCAACAGTACCCTCCGTCCTCTGGATAGGTACTCCTCCGAATCGAAGACCAGTGATCACCGCCCACACTAGGAGAGTCACGCTAATCTCGCAATCACCCAGGTGTAAGGTGTTGGTCTCACTAAACCAATGCTCTTCTAACGCACCAACCAAGGAATGACGGGTGCGAAACGGGGAAATGGACAGAAAATCTCCAAAACCCTGATCGGCCAAAAACTCCTGGAAAACCCGATGTGCCCGGGTACAGATCTCTACAGCCTGAAACCAAGCCCCTTTGAACGGTCTAGTGGGAGGGACAACCTGAGCATACATATAGATCGAGGGATGGGATCGAAGCCGTGTCATCAAAGGTGTATCAACAACTCTGATGTCTGCCGCCCTAGGCTCCGGGACGAAGATCGTACCCCGCAAAGACAAATCAACTCCAGGAGATGCAAAAGTCTTAAAGTATTCCACGGCGAGGTGCAGCCGCATCACCCAAATCCTCCTCAACATCGGAGTCCTGCAAAGGGTCCTCCACTACAGGACGCGAAGGACCAGCCTCATCAGCAGGCTCCTTCCCTGGTCTATGACGGGTAGGCATCCTGCAAAAGCAGATCCATTAAAGAAATTTGATCAGGTATAAGTTCTCATTTCGAAATCTAAAGTATTGCAGTTACTTTTTCATCTTGGAATTCCATATGTCTAAAAGAAATGTGTTCATAGTTTAAAATTCGCAGTATTTCAGCTACTTGGATTTTCGTTTTAAAATTCGCAGTATTTCAGCTACTCGGATTTTCGTTTTAAAATTCACAGTATTTCAGTTACTCGAATTCTCGTCTTTAAAATTCAACGTATTTCAGCTACTTGAATTTTCGTTTAAAATTCGCAGTATTTCAGCTACTCGGATTTTCGTTCGTCTTTAAAATTCAACGTATTTCAACTACTTGAATTTTTGTTTTAAAAATTCGCAGTATGACAGCTACTCGGATTTTCGTCTTCAAAATTCAACGTATTTTAGCTACTTGAATTTTCGTCTTTAAAATTCGTGGTATTTCAGTTACTCGGATTTTCGTCTTCAAAATTCAACGTATTTTAGCTACTTGAATTTTCGTCTTTAAAATTCGTTGTATTTCAGTTACTCGGATTTTCATCTTAAAATTGAATGTATTTCAGCTACTTGAATTTTCGTCTTTAAAATTCGCAGTATTTCAGCTACTCGGATTTTCGTCTTAAACTTCAAAGTATTTCAGTTACTTGAATTTTCGTCTTTAAAATTCGCGGTATTTTAGCTACTCGAATTTTCGTCTTAAAATTCAACATATTTCAGCTATTTGAATTTTCGTTTCAAAAATCTTAAGTATTTCAGTACTCAGGTTTTCGTTCTAAACTTCGAAGTATGTCGGTTATATAGATTTCCATAAACTCATTCACTTTTCAGAATACAAAATTAAAAGTTTCAGTTTCCGAAAAATTTTCAAAAACATTACTCAGATCTGGAAAATTCACACGTAAGACTCCGGTAACACCTATCTATGGTTATCGTCGAGAACGACATCGCGAAAACATTTTTAAAGCTAAAGAATAAAATTTTCGTATAAAATTTTTTTTTGAACGGACAGCATAACGGCAAGACTTTGAACATCATGTGTATACTAAGAGCAAGATCTAGAAATATGTTTGCTATGCTAACTATTACTTGCGCAAGAATATGAACTACCAGAATGCAAAAATGTTTGAAATTTTGGAGCATCTATTGTTTGTCGTGCTCTTGATGAGACTGATTGCTGTACCAACGCATCCACATCATCTTGGGAGTTGTCCCTTTGACCCTTTGTGTGACACACGGTTCGGTTTGGCCTTGATTTCTGCAAATTGTTGGCTCCTAGTCCTTAAGGGAAAGGTTTCACCTATGGTTGCACCGTAGATTGGTGGTTGTTTCTTCTTGAGAAAGATTGTCCGCTCATTGTTGCTTTACTAATTGTTGGTCAATTCCCTTTTGAGAAGTATGACTCCCTTCGTTGTTGCATCATTGTTGAACTGATATCCGTATCAGTGTCCCTTGTATCGGGAAGTATTCCTTTAGATCTTGTCTCGTGGTTCATGGTATGGACATGAACTTGCCCTTCAGCGTTTCGATGCACTTCTATCCCTAGTAAATTTCGGGGACGAAATTTTTTTAAAGAGGTTGAGATGTAACGACCTAGAATTCTGAACAATTTCTTAAATGTCATTATTGTTGATATCGAGCCTCACTCGATGAAATTCAATGGTTCGGGGTAGTTAGAGTCCCCGGTAGTGGATGGTGTTGTCCTAGGTTGTTCCGGCAATGTGTCAAGGGTCTTCTAGGCCTATTTTTTACTCCAAAATATTTTCTGAATTTAAAAATGTTCTTCATTAATGCCGTAGAGAATTCAATTATGAATCCAACGCAATATGAATCATCTCAATCGGAGTTCGGACGAAGAAGTTATGACCAAAATACTCTCGGAACCATTTTTGATCTGGAGGTGTCGTCCGGACCACCCATTTGCTTCGTCCTGACGACGGGTCCCGAAAAATGAATTTTTGGTTCAGGAGGTTTCGTCCGGACCATGGGGGTCTTCGTATGGACCATGGGGGTTTCGTCCGGATGACCATAACCTTCGTCCGGACGACGGTCTGCAGAATTGCGCGATTTTGCTTATTTTAAGTGAGGGGCACTTTGGTAACTTCGCCTTAACACGTTTTTAACCCCTAAAAATGCCCCAATCCTCCTTCTTCTTCATTTTTAGAACCCTAAGACTCTCTCTCTCTCCTTACCTCTGTTAATGGAGCTCTCCCCTCTCTCTTCCTCATCTCCACCCTCCATGGATCGAATGGAGATTTTCAAAGAATAAACATTGTTCCTCTCATCTCTAGCTCTCCGGTAAGCCCCATACTTTCCCCATTTTTTCCAAAATCCGAAATTTGGAGCTTGATGAAGAAGCTTGGATCGATAAATGGTTAGGAGGAACGTTGTTCCCCTTGGCGAGGGCTTTTCGGCAACCCACTTGGCGAACTCATCTAGCGAGAATTTGGACTCCGGCGACTTTACAACGAGGAACTATGGAGATGCGGTCTTGAGGAACATTGAAGAGGATGAGGCGATCTACACGGTGGCGGGTTCGGTTCGCAGCAACATTTTCCAGCTACATTCCAGCGACTACTCCGGTGATTGCTCTGGTGGGTAAATTCTTGATCATTATCAAGCGTGTACGTGTGTGTGTGTATTTAGTTTCCATACTTGTGCTTTAATTCGTATCGGTTTCCCTCTTATATCGTCTTTGCGGCAAATTAGAATTTCCTTAGTAGAACCACTTGAACTTGGGTTAATAGGCGTCGATAGTTGAATTAAGGGTGTTGTGAATGTCGATTGATGGTTATGCGAGTAGTTGGTCACCCATAAATTCATAGACGCCACATGTTCGATAAAATGACTTAGCATATCATAAATGGGTCTTTGGGAGGATTTGACCTCGTTGAATGAGCCGTAAGACTTGGGTTGTGTCACGATGGATTGAGTGTTACAAAGTTACAAATATGGACCCCTTGAGGTAAACCGTAAATGAAATTGTGGCGACTTCACTTGATTGTGTGGACCTCCCTTGGCGTCGCCAAGATTAGAGGCATAAACTCCCTCCGTTGATACTACTTGGGCTTGTTGTCGTTGACATTGAATTTGATGATCAACTTGTAAAAGCGGACATTTGGTTAGTCCCCCTTGACGTGGTCAAGGTTGAGGTTGAAAGGTGGGAAGACAACAATCTGTCCAAAATACCAAATGAACTCTCAATATTGAGGATGTGCCCCGCGAGGGCTACTCGTACATAACTTTGAATCCATCACACGTAAACTATGAAATGAAAATGAAAACGACGGTACACTTGTCGTATTATTAGCGATTGCTAAGAGATATTATATGAATAAATGAACTTATGCAATTATAGAATATTGGAAGAAAAATGATTTACGAGCCTTGGGTTAGGTGTTGTAACATTGGTAACGGTTATAAAGGATAAGTGGTCGAATGAACTCGTGAACTATATCATGTACCTTATTAAATTACGTCGACGACACATGAAATGAATTATTGAGCCCTAATGAGAAGCAACCTTGGCTAGGGATTCTCGGGCATCAATATTAAGGGAAGCAACCTTGGCTAAGGATTCCCGGACACTATGACACATGAAACAAATTGTTGAGCCCAAATGAGAAGCAACATTGGCTAGGGATTCTCGGGCATCAATATTATGGGAAGCAACCTTGGCTAGGGATTCCCGGACGTGATAACAATGATGGGGGATTATGATTATTTGATACAGGACGCTCTTGGCTTGTGGGTCCTGGGATGGTCTCTCCATCCACGACATTGTGCACAATGGGGGAAACGTGAGCCCTCCCAACGTTATTTGGGAATGATCAGATAGGATTGGTTAGTGGGTAGACGTGCCACTAATCAAGCCTTGCCCCATCTACACTTCAAATATTGAACACTCGTTTGAGAGTGGAACGCCTTGTTCAGGAGTTCATAACAAAATGAAAACAAAATGGAATGCCTTGCTTAGGATTCCGGCAAGATACCTTATATGGGATAAAGAAAGAAAACATGAATGTACCTTCATAAGTTCATCAACATCAACGAAATACGGAGTGCCTTGTTTAGGACTTCAAATGATACATTGGAAAATTATGTGACGCCTTGTTTGGGGGTATTTGATAAGTAGATGCCTTGCTTAGGGGTCTTGGAAAACACAAGAATACAATAGTAGAACGTGATTGTGGATTTGAGAAAAGTACTGTGCGAGTTAGACGCCTTGTCTAGTGGTCTTGGGAATAGGATACACGACGTGGAATGCCTTGTCTAGGACTCCCTCTGTGCAACACATTACTTAGAGTGAACGACGTACAAAGTTAACAAATGGCCGATAATAGGGAATGAACACTTGAATAGATGGTTAGAGGACTCTTGATTAGCTGTCCCTTGGAGTACGTGTACATATGGACACATCACACGTTTGTGGATCCTTGTCTAGTAGTACATTGGGTACCTTATCGATTTAGATTGTGGATCTCTTCCCCTTGGTAGAGAGTGGGTTGTGACGACTTGAGGTTGAGTTAGATTAGTCTTTAGGCTTGACACCTTTACTCTCCTTGCACTTGAGGAGGTTAGTTGACGAACCTATAACTAGGTCGCCTTTACTTCTTTGTGCCGCCTTCTCTCTCCTGCTTTACTACTTGTGTTTCTCTTTACAGTTTTCTTAGTGTTATTGCTACTACTGTTACTCTAGTTCTTTGCAGCCTTCGTTTGTGCTGATCCCTCCTAGGCATGCACCGCCCGTGCATGTTTGGTAGTGGTCAGGAGTTTATCTACTGAGATATGGTATGCTCAGACCTTCGTGGTACCTCCCCCTTTCAGGTTGTTGCTGGGACTTGTCTATACTGTTGAGCTTGGAGCTTAGTTAGCTATCGGGTTTTCAAGGATCGTTGTAGCAGGTTTCTCTTAGCACTTTTGTTGACTCCCGAGGGTGGGATGTACCCTCACTGTTCTTTTCTGTTCAGCACTTCAGTTGTATACGTTTGGAATTTGTTCTAGCTTCCGCTTTTCTATTCATATTGTATAATGAATGTAATGAGAAATTGAAAGAAGTGCATGAATACTACAAGTGTTGATCCCCTCTGCTTTTGTTTAAATTGTTTTCAAAAAATGGTTTGAAAATTCGGGGCGTGACATAGAATTGAGAAGTGAGTACTTGTTTGTATGCAATTGAGAGAGGTGCTGTTCGGGAAAGAATTAGGTTATTGTTAGAGTTGCATAGAAATTGGGTTTGAGGAAGATAAATAGTAGCCATTGGAGAAGAAGAACCAAAGATGCGTCAAAACTTCGATAATTTATTCTGAGCATTTGAGGTAACCAATCAAATTCTAAAACTACAGTCTTGTTTCAAATTCTCTCTAATTTATGTGTTCCAAATTTAAAAGAAAATTATTGGGTTTTGATAGGTTAAATCGGATCAGATGAGTAGGTGAGGTGGAAAGGGAAGAATCCAACTTTCGGCAAAATCTTTGGGATTTTGTTTCGAGCATTTGAGGTAAGTTCTTTGAAATCTATAGACATAGAATTGTTGTAAATCAGATAGAGAACGTATGGTCCAAATCTGGTAGTAATCGGAGAAGTTTTGATACCCAAAATCAAGAAAAAACATATTTGAGGTTAAACGCAAAAAGTTGCAGGTTGTTCTTCGATTGCTGTCAAAAGCCTTAGATAACGATATCTTGGATTAGCCAAGATACCGATATCTTAGGCAGAGGAGCTAGATACCGTAGTTGAACTATAGTAGAAACCGATATCTTAGTATGTTTAAGATATCGATATCTTGGATCAACCAAGATACTGATATCTTAGGTTTGTGGTATCTTGGAAGTTAGCCCCAGAAATTGATTTCTAGAGCTGCGATATCTTGGAGAGATTAAGATATCGATATCTTCGGCAGTCCAAGATATCGATATCTAGGTGCTCGGGTGAAAAGTGAATTTTTGAAAAAATATAAAATTTGGAGTTTTAATTAAATAAAAGCCGTAGATTATTATTCTAATATTGAGATTATATTGTTAGGTGTTCGAGGAGCCATTTGGAAGTCTTGAAAGTTCGGCAAAATGTGAGTACTTTTTATGAAATTCATAAATTAGTAAGTTATATACTTTTATTAGTATAAATGTGTTGTGTTTTAGAAATGTTTTGAGAAAGTAATAAATCTTATGGATCATATATATTAAAATGGGGTGAGTTATGGATTTTGAAACAAGATGAGATTTGAAATGAACCTTGAAAGAAATTTGTAAAATATATCGGAATTGGTAATTCAATATTGGGAATGATTTTGGTGTGTGTGTTAAAGGTGATTTTAAAGGGTGAAATGAGTTTTGAGAAATATATTGTAAAACATAGTTTGGTGTGCGTTAAAGTAAAATAA
>NMUG010006680.1:0-12460 GCA_002855965.1 Monotropa hypopitys | reverse complement strand
CCGAACCTAGGTCCATCCCAGAGTTCAGCACCTCCAACCCGAAGGACCAGAGCTACCGAACTCCTTCTCCCAAGAGAAGCAGGCTCTCCAACGAAAAGACATCAGTGCACGAATGCCTCGGTGTTAGGGAAGAGGTGTCTTCTGGGACGGAAAGGTGGAAACGGGGGCCGTAGACATCGTCCGGCGCCTAACCAACGAATAATCTGTCCTCTTGTAGAGAGTCGACAGGGGTCAATCCATGATAGATTGGGACCGAACCCAGTGGTCCCGCCCAGAAGATCGCCGCCGAGGGAGTACTGACGATATGACCATCATGGCAGCCATCATGATGATTGGTTCTCCTGCTCGGAGCAAGAAGTGACACAAAGGTCACGTCGGCAGAAGGATGACCGACATGAAAGATTAGTGTGCTCACCGTTCACTCTTGATATTGAGGCAACAAGGCCACCTGTCGGCTTCTCAGCTCCCAAGTTCAATAAATATGACCCAAAGACCGACTCCTACACTCATCTTGTCCACTTCTGACAGATGATGTCTCTCTACTCCAACGATGATGCATTAATGTGCAAAATGTTCCCCTCCAGTCTTGGAGATGTTGGTCTTCTTTGGTTCGACCGGCTGCCGAAGGGATCCATTGCCTCCTGGAGGGATCTTTTTTCAGTGTTCTTGGCCCGCTTTGTTACCAGCTCGAAGACGAAGAAAGAGGTGGATTCCCTGCTCGGCCTCAGACGAGCAAGGTCTAAATCCCTGCGTCAATACGCAGCCCGATATTGGGATCTCTATAACAAAATTGAAGAATGTGACCAAAAGATTGCCGTCACTTCCTTCAAACTCGGTCTGGATCACACGAGTCGAGAATTTGAGGACCTCATGTTGTTCCCTCCTGCCACCATGAATGAGCTCATGGCCAGGATTGAGCTGCATGCTAAGCTGGAAGAGGCAAAAGAAGAAAGGAGCAAATCAGAAGCTCACTCTGGCAGCTAGAGCAACGGCATTCTGGCCAGGCGAAGGGAAGCAAATACCGTGCAGACCGGAGATGGACGAACTCCCAAGCCTTATGAATTTACACTCACACAACAGTATTCAAGGAGCCACTCTATATCTTAATCTGAAAGATTGAGAATGAGTCCTGGTTCCGATGGCCGGAGCGTAGGATGGGAGTCCCTAGGAAGCACAACGATAGATTCAGATGCTCCTACCACAGGGAGAAGGGACATCTAACAGCCAGTTGCCGAGCATTCAAGGATTTCCTTGAGGAAATGGTGGTTGCTGGCTATTTGAAGGAATACATTGACGACACCAAGACAGCGGTCGAAGCAGAAAAGGAAGAGCCGAAGGAAGAAATCAGGACAATCAACGTAATCCACGGCATAGTGGATTGCAACCGAGAGGAAAAACTTCGTGTCGAGCTGAAGCAGTCGGCCATAGCAGAAGTCATGGTCGTCCAGCCTGGGCCAAAGAAGTCTAGAACGGGCTCCAAATATTCTATCTCCTTCTCCGAGAGTGACTCCGACAGGGTGTAACACCCCCACGACGATGCCTTGGTCGTAACCCTCTGCATCAGTCCATGCAACGTCCGGAGGATTTTGGTAGACCTCGGCAGTTTTGTCGACGTGATGTATTACCCCCTCTTAAAGAAGCTGGGGTTTAAAGAAACAGACCTTGAGCCAACTGACGTACCTCTCGTCGGATTCAATGCAGTATCTGTTTGGCCTATTGGCAAGATGGTGCTCCCGGTATTGGTAGGCTCGGTCACCACCAGCATAGAATTCGTAGTGGTAGATGTCACATCTCCTTATAATGCTATCCTGGGCTGAACCTGGGTCCACAACATCAAAGGGGTAGCCTCAACCTATCACCAAGTCATCAAGTATGTCGGTAACAAGGGAGTGGAAGAGCTCCGAGGAGATCAAACGGTGGCCAAACAATGTTACATCACCGCCATCAAAGGAAAGGTAACCCTTGAGCAGATTCACTGGGTGGAGGTTCCGGACCAGCCGATGCTGGAGGACGTCGGAACAAGTGCCTCCGACAAATCAGTGGAGGATCTTGTGACCGTACCTTTGAGCATCGATGATCCTGAACGCTTCTTTCTTATCGGTTCATCACTGACCGACGCCGAACAGACAGAGATGGTAGATCTACTCAAGAAAAACCTAGAGGTGTTCGCCTGGACACCATACGAGATGTCGGGCGTCGACTCCTCCTTCATCAGTCATCACCTCAACGTCCGGCCAGATCACAAGTCGGTGGTTCAAAAGCCCATACGATCGGCAGTATCTCACACCGATGCCATCATCGAAGAGATTGATCGCCTGAAAGAGGCAGAAGCCATGAGGGAGGTTCACTATCCCACCTGGCTGGCAAATACAATGGTCGTTAAAAAGAAGAATGGCAAATGGAGGGTCTATGTCGACTACACAAACCTCAATGATGCTTGCCCAAAAGATAGTTTCCCAGTACCGAGGATCGATCAACTGGTAGACTCGACGGTGGGGCATCCTAGAGTGAGTTTCATGGATGCCTACCGAGGCTACCACCAGATAGCCATGTTTGGTCCGGATCAGGAGAAGACAACTTTCATCTCCCCTCGTGGACTATTTTGCTACCGGGTAATGCCGTTCGGCCTAAAAAATGCCGGAGTGACTTACCAACGGATGATAACGAAAATGTTCAGTGCCGAGCTGGGAGATACGATGGAAGCTTACATTGACGACATGGTGGTCAATAGAAAGGCTGACGACCACCACCTGTCGGACCTCCAGCATGTGTTCAACATCCTCAAAAAACATCAGCTACGACTCAATGCCTCGAAGTGTGCCTTTGGCATCAGTTCTGGCAAATTTCTCGGATATTTGGTTACACGCCGAGGCATTGAGGCCGACCCTCTACAGATATCGGCCATCCAATGGCTGGAAGATCCAAGGACTCTGAAGGAAGTCCAGAAGTTGGTCGAGATGGCGGCAACTCTCAATCGATTCATCAGTCGGTCCTCAGATAAGTGCCGACCATTCTACGAAGTTCTCAGAAAAAATAGTCGCTGACACTTTGAGTGGACCGACGAGTGCAAGAAAGCACTGGGCAACCTAAAAGCATACCTTTCATCGGCACCACTTCTGGCGAAGCCAAAGGAAGGTGAGGAACTCTATCTCTACTTGGCCGTCACACCACATACAGTTAGCTCGGCATTGGTTCGGCAGGAGGGACAGGAGCAGCTCCTAGTCTACTTCTCTAGTAAATCACTCGTTGGCGCCGAGACAAGGTATCTTCCTCTAGATAAGCTTTCATTTGCATTAATCATTGCCTCCAGGAAGCTTGCACACTACTTCCAGACTCACACCATCATCGTTCTGACCGAAGTCCCACTACGGGCGCTCTTTCATTGAGCCGACCTGTCAGGAAGGATAACCAAATGGGCCGTAGAGTTAGCCAACTTCGATGTCAAATACCAGCCGAGGACTGTCATCAAGGGGCAGATCCTTGCCGACTTCATCGCAGAGTACTCTTCTAGACTGGACCCTCCATCCCCCAATGTTCAGACGATGGAGGCCGACGGTTGGAGCGTATCAGAGGCACAGAAGGGGGCCTTGGCAGATTCGTGGAAGTTAATCGTAGATGGAGCCTCGAATGGCCGGGGAAGTGGTGCCGGAGCAATACTCATCTCCCCCGACGGGCTCATTCACGAATATGCACTTCGACTCAATTTTAGCGCCTCCAACAACGAGGCAGAATACGAAGACCTAATTATCGGACTAGCCGCCGCCGAAGAGCTCAAAATTCACAGCCTCACCGTCTTCAGCGACTCCCAGTTGGTCGTTAACCAAGTTACCGGTGAGTATGATTGCCGAGATGACCGAATAGGAAGATACATAGAAAAGCTAGGGATATGATAATGGGGTTTCCAGACATCCAAATCCAACTGATCGGCAGAGAGCAGAACGCACACGCCGACGCACTAGTAGGGATTGCTTCGGCAGCCGAAGCAAGGGAGCATAGAACAATTAGCATCCAGAGTTTGAACCGACCAATCATTGAGCCGCCACTAGAAGGACAGATCTTTTACATCAATCAGGGACCGAGTTGGATTGATCCAATCGTCGCATATCTCAAGGACAGAGCTCTGCCGACAGACAAGAAGACAGCTCATCAAATCATTCACAAATCAACTCGGTACTAGCTATCTTCGGACAACAAACTCTATAAGAAATCATTCTCTGGTCCCTATCTTCTCTGTGTACATCCCACACTGACCGAAGGGGTCCTCCACGAGCTCCACTCCGGCAGCTGTGGCGCCCACACAGGGGGGAGATTGTTAGCCCACCGAGCAATCTCTCAGGGATATTGGTGGCCGAAGATGATGGAAGAAGCCGGGCAGCTAGTCAAGAAGTGCGATCCGTGCCAAAGGTTCTCTCCAACCATCCGGCAGCCAGCCGAAGAGCTCACCCCTCTGACCAGTCCTTGGCCATTCGCCCAATGGGGCTTGGACATTGTAGGTAAGATGCCGACAGCCCCAGGGGGATTCAAATTTCTCGTAACGGTCACGGACTACTTTTCCAAATGGGTCGAGGCCGAACCCCTGGTCACGATCGAAGACAAGGATATGAAGAGATTTGCTTGGAGAAGCATCGTCTCCCGCTTCGGCATACCCTATGCTTTTGTGTCAGACAATGGCACTCAGTTCGTCGGAGACATGTTCACTAGCTTCTGTGCCGAGCATAGAATCAAATTCTACAACTCAATGCCTCATTACCCCCAGGGCAATGGACAAGCCGAATCTTCAAACAAGACAGTCGGTAATGGCATCAAGAAGAGATTGGAAGCTGTTAAAGGAAGGTGGGCCGAAGAACTGCATAGTGTGCTCTGGGCCTACCGAACGATACCTAGAAGATCTACCGGCCAGACCCCTTTCTCCCTAGCCTTTGGAATGGAGGCTGTCATTCCACTGGAGGCCGGGCTTCCAACCATCAGAACCCAATCCTTCAACGAAGAGGCTAACAGTTCAGCTATTGAAAAGGACCTAGACCTAGCCGAGGAAAGAAGGGATTCGGCCAGAATCCGGATAGCAGCTTATCAGCAAGGAATGGCTAAATCTTTCAATCGATCGATTTGGCCCAGAACATTCAAGAAGGACGACCTGGTACTCCGAAAAGTCGTCGGCAACAAGAAGAAAAGCTCCGATGGAAAACTCGGTCATAACTGGGAAGGGTCCTACAGAATCACCAATCAAGTGGGTACAGGGGCTTACAAGCTAGAGGGGATTGATGGCACGACAATTCCTAGGCCCTGGAATGCCACAAATCTGAGGAGATATTACCACTAGTTGTAACAATGTCATTGGCCTAAGTGCCTTAATCAAATGTTGATTTTGCTAAAAAAAACATTGTCTACGGTTGCCAATTATCCTCAAAACTGAGCACCCCGTCGGTGGTTTTGCGGACGGGTCGGTGGTAGAACCGAAATCAGTAGGCATCCGGTAGCAATACCGGAGAGCTGATACGGTTGCAAATTATCCTTAAAATTGAGCACCTCGTCGGTGGTTTTGCTGACGGGTCGGTGGTAGAGCCGAAATGAAGTAGGCATTCGGTAGCAATACCTGAGAGCTGATACGGTTGCCAATTATCCTCAAAATTGAGCACCCCGTCGATGGTATTGCCGACGGAGCCGAACTAAGGAAAAGTTGGGAATTATATAAAAATTCGCAGAAGCAAAAGTAAAAACCACAGTTCAGTAATAAGGAAAAAGTTATACCAAGAAAAAGCTCAAAGCCACATGTTGGCAATGGAGCAAAAACAAAAAGCAAAAAAACAAAAGCTAGTCATGCATTGGCTTGAGAATCAACGGCATCCTCTTCAACCTCGACCGGAAGACACCCAGGAGTCAGGAGTGAAGTAGATTCCGGAATGGCGTTCATAACGGCCAGGTCATCCTTGTTACCGGTAGACCGGAGAGCAAGGATCCAGCCCTTCTTGAAGGCCCTCTCCCGAATCTTCTCAACCTGACCCAAGTACACCTGCTCGGCCTCGTCATAGCCCAGGTCATAGTTGATCCTCTCCAATTGCAGAAGCTCGGCAGTATGAGCGTCTTTGGTGGACTACAGCTCAGCAGCATGCCGAGCCTTGACAGTATCAATCTCGGCGAGCAAACGTGTATTATCGGCCTGGAGCTTCTCATTATTGGCCTTCACCTGAGCCACCTCCTCAGCCCTCCCGACCGGTATAGAGCTGTCTTCCTTCAAACGGTCGTCCAGCTCAGCTATATGTTCATGCGCCGATGTAAGCTTCGTGATTGCCTCGTTATAGCTAGTCTTGCTAATGTAATAAGAATGAAGGCAGTGGGAGAGTCTCTCCTCCAAGCCAACCATATGGGTCATTACCTGAAAAGATCAAATCAGTCAATGAATCATTGGCAGTACAAAAGAAAGCAACAAAAAGCAGCCCATACCTGACCCTGGTACATAGTCAAGCTTCAGAAACAGGCCCTCAAGCTGTTCGGCAAGCCCTCAACATCCTTCGGCAAGGAGAATGCCTGCATCAGTGCTAACGTCACATCGGTCGATTCCGTCACACTGTCATGAGAGGTGGGCCGAACATCACCAAAAACTAGGTCAGTGACCCACGGCTCGGCCGGAGCTCCGTGTTCGGTAGTAGAAGCAGAGACAGGGGCTGCCACAGCCTTCCTCTTTTTGTCAGCCGGTACCCCCTCGTCTGCAAGGTTCCCCTCCGTCATAGTCGCCGTAGCCGATATATGGGGCTCTACAGGCCCCGCAAGTAGCACTGTTCCCACCATCTAGGGCTTCAGCGGGACCTGCTTCGTCGGCTTCAGTGCGGAAGCAGGTCCCTTCTTCTTCTCGGCCAGATTGATAGGCTTGCGTCCATATTTTGACATTTCGGGAGTTGCGTCCGACGGCCCTGCCTCAGTGGAAGAGCTTTCTCCGGGAACTCGAGTGTCGAGGGTGTGGGTGTATGAGGGGATGTAATCCAAAAGCGCCGGAGCCGAGCGCCTATCAGCCGAAACCTTCAATGCCTCATTGACCTTGTCTAGGTCAGCCTCAAGCTTCAGCGACGGCACCTTGGAAGAATCTGCATAAGTGAATACATCATCCAGAGACAAAAAACAAGTTTTGAATTAAAATCCGGTCGGCTTACCCAGTGCCCCAATGCGCGGGGGATGGGGTACTCATTGTCCGCCGGTTCGAAGTTTCCAGACACCACCAGATAATCGTCGGCGTATTTATCAGAGTCTGGCAAGCCGAGGATGATTTGGGGGAGCCTAGGCCGTCGGCCAAGTAATACTTCTCAGACATTTTGTTATAGTCGATGCAGTACTGGCCGAAGATGTCTTCAAAGGCCAGAGGCTCCCTCAGCCTCTCATTCAGCTTGGCAAGCCCCATCAAGATCCGGAATGTATTCACCGTCACTTGCGACAGTGTCAACTCCAGCTCGCAGAAGAATCGGCATAAGAGTGGATGCAAGGGGAATCTAACCCCTCTCTCCACTACGGCCAATATAGGAATGTGAATATGGTCTGGATTAGGCTCCAGTACGTCCTGAACAGCAAGGGAGATCTGCATATCGGTCGGTATGGAATACTCGACTCGGAAGACTTTGACTGAGGTGCCAGAAGCCAGGTAGATCCAAAATTTGTTCGAGCACTTGGGATCTAAGAAAGAATCAAGAAATCCCATCAGTCTCGTTAGTAATATCGGATCTGTCGACAGAACAAGAAGAACATGAAGGGCGCTTGGGCATCCAATCCAAGGGACAGTCTATGCCAATCAGACATCATAAGGGAGGACGAAGGGACACTCCGGTATACGACGGTGCGATCAGTGCACCACCACAAGGCCACTGTAAGTCTCCCTCCTTTCGATTCAGAAAACATCCAAAAACAACCCCAAATGAAGAAATAAATCGGTAGAAAGACAGCAAGAGGCATCGCGAGTCTTACCTGTACGATTCGCTGAGGAAGGAGCCTAAGATTCGCGAGAGCTGACAGATTTTTGGATAATTCACCGGAGAGCAGTTCCAGAGCACATCAAGGGTGGAAAACCCTTACTCCTCCCGAAGTCCAGTATTTATAGGAGAGGAGAGAGAACGGGCGGTAAACCGACGCATGTGAAACGTCGTGTCAACTACAGTGCCGACCAATGACGAGTGGCCACATGTCCCCCTCTTTAACAAAGTGACATTTGGTTTCTCGGGGTTCATCCCGGCGTGCGCTAAATGACAAATCAACTGACACGATGGCTAATCCAACGCTGACGCGTGGCACTCCCTTTAATGCAAGCAGGCAACTTTATTGGGAACAATGTCGCCACGTGCTAAGCGTCATACCAGCCAACACACCGACCAATCCCACCCAGACACGTGTTGCTCCACCTGCAAGCACTCAAAACCATATCGGAGATTGTGTCTTCCAGCACACGCCAACCGATAGAACATCCGCCAACACAAGAGGTTTCATCTATCAACCTTACCTCAGCCCACCGACGCAAAGGTTGAGGGGCTATTGTAAGGCCCGAAGTGGAGATGGCATGACCGACTGACCAAGTCAGCCTTCTGTCGGCCCGTCTCCATTGCGAAAGGGAGACCACCAGCAAGTCTCGGGGATCAGACCCAGACGCTCTGCACGAGGCAGCCTGGTCTGACAGCACGTGCGCCGAAGCGCGTAGTGGCCACGCGTCAGTGCACTATAAATGCAAGTCGTTGGGCAGGAGAGAGATACACAATTTTTACTACCCCGAAGCTCTGTCCATTTCACTTTCTCTCTGTAAGATCATTGCCTGACTTTGTCATCGGAGGGTTCACCGGCAACATCGGCCGGTAGCCTAACATTTGCTCCTTGTGCAGCTAGGTTGGAAGTTCACCGCGTTGGTCCGACGGTCATACATAAAGGGCTAAGGAAGACATACCCACCACTTCAGCTAATTTCTACTCAAACATACATATGCTACACACATGTAACATGCCATGCAACTTTCCATGATTTGTCCAATTACTATATAAGAAAAGGAGCACAAGCATCTAAAAATCAAGATACTACATTCCTACACTCACTAATACCGCTTTTCAAACCTTTTCCTTGCCTTTGAGTGAGGTCTCAATGCCTTCCTCGAGCATCCCTATCAATCAAACTATAAATTTCAATCTGCGTGATATATAAATTGACAAGGGAAATGAAATGGTTGGAGGCCGAACCAAAGAGAGTCTAGAGCCACGACCTCTTCTGGGAGGACCAAAGCACAGGCCAGCTATTAGGGGGCCGAGTAGGTCAGAGCCGACGTCAGGATCTCCTTGGGGCTCGCTCCGGCACTGGAGGATCACAGCCCAGGGATGGTTCCCAATCAATGATACAAGAAGTCGAGGTCAAGCGACCAAGCAGAAGTAGAGGCCGGTGGAGGGGTGTTCCCCCAGGGCTCACTTCGGCATGGAAGTTTTATTGCCCGAGGACAACTCCCTGCCAAACGGTTCACTGAACCGAAGGGTGCTCCTTCAGCCAGACAAGACAACAACCTCGATTATAGGGATGATTCCCTTGGGAGACAGCATCCCGGGTTTCGCGCACATGGCAGACACACACCTGACACAGAGATCAGCTTTTCCGTGATTCTCGTAGTATGCTAGACACGCTTTTTAGCTTTTATGCTGCCTAATGTTGTCAAGCGCCGGCGCCTGACACTATCAGGGCCGACCTGTCGGCCGGTCACTCAGGCACGCAGGGGGACAGGCACACTATCCAACTATGTAGATGGCGGTTCATGTGCACCGAAGCACGTATCCTACACTCGCTGATGGCTTTATATAAGTGGGATTGCATTCAATGCTGAGGTACACCTTCTCTCCTTGCCCAAACTCTGTCAAATTACTTTCTCTCTCTATAACCCTTGCTGACTTAGTCATCGGAGGGTTCACCGGTGACATTGGCCAATAGCCTAACATTTTCTCTTTTGCAGCTCAGCCCATCTCCACCGCCAACAACTGACAACCACCGTAAGAAAGGCTTACCCCCAACAATTGGCGACTCCACTGGGGATCCCTTTCTCAAACTCTCAAACTCTCTGTTGAGGAAATCAGTCTGACGGTCGAAGGACCAAGGGCAAAGGGATTGAAGGTAGGAGGACTCTGCTGTCCGCACGCCCGAGCAGTCCCTTACCGACGATGACAGCCACCTCACCAACACGTGCCCTGACCCCCTATCCAAGCTCACTACAAGGCAGTATATTCGTAAGCTGGAAGGTGACTTGGGTCGGAGGGACCACCAGATCGACACCCTCATGTACGAGATGACCCTCCTGAGGAAGGCCACCGAGAAGAAAAGAGTGGCACCTGCACCAAGCCGTACCGAGGAAGATGGACGTGAATACTAGGAGCCCTCCCAAAGCAGAAGCAGATTTGAGCAAGACAGGCCCTCTGTCTTGAATAGGCTTGGGAGGAGGGAGGAGGAAGTCCCTGTCCGTCAGAGGATTAACGAGGACCGTCACGTCAGGCGCCGAATCTTGCCTCCCCGGTATAGAGACAAGCGTTCGGAAAAAAGTCATTGGCCAACTGTCTTTGACCGCCTCGGTCCCAGTGCAGTCCCAGTAGCTTAGAGACCTCACCCAGCGTGGAAGCTATCACCACTCAAGAACCAGAGGCACAGTGGATAGGGAGACAACCAGGTACCTTACTCAGAGCAGGAGGTCACTCAGAGGAGGAGAAGGGAAGTCCTGTCGGCTCAAACCTATGAGCCGTGCTGACAGGAAAGAATCCCATGAACTCAATTCTCTCCAGAAATTGAAGCTGCAAGGCCTACGGTAGTCTTCTCCGTCCCAAATTCAACAAGTATGATCCCAAAATGGATTCATACACCCACATTATGCACTTCAGATAGATGATGTCCCTCTACTCAGGGGAGGATGCCTTGATGTGCAAGCTCTTTCCTTCCAGCCTAGGGGAGGTTGGGCTGTTCTAGTTTGACCGACTGATAGTAGGGTCCATCTCTTCATGGAAAGACCTCTCAACGGTCTTTCTGGCTCGGTTCATCACTAGTACCAGGGTGGAAAAAGGTTGATTCCATCCTCGGTCTTTGGCGAGCGAGGTCAGAATCTCTGCGCCAATATGCAGCCCAATATTGGGACCTCTACAATGAAATTGAAGACTGTGATAAAAAAATTGCAGTGACGTCATTCAATCTCGGTCTGGACCACTCCAACCGAGAGTTCGAAGATCTGATGCTCTTCCCTCCGGCCACCATGAATGAGCTCATGGCCAGGATTGCTCTCTACGCAAAACTCGAAGAGGCCAAGGAAGAAAAGAGCAAGGCCGAGCAGTGCTCCAGCCACAGTTCCAACAATAACAGTGTTGTGAGACCCGTGTCATAATTTAATCAATTAACTATTAATAATCAGAGATTTGATAATTTAAAATATTATCCAAGGAGCCTAAAATAACTATAATAATTAATTGGAAAGTTAGGAGGTGATTAGAAGTGTTATAAGAGTCTAAATAACAAAATTCAAATTTTTTGTAAAAGTGTTCCAGATACCGGTATCTTGACACCCAAGATACCGCTATCTTGGTCATTGGGAATGGCAGTGCAGATACTGCCATGGCGATGGAACCGAAGGGTTCTTGATTGGATCCGTGTATATTCATTTTGGGAGTCATTTTCCATGCTTTGACTGATCCAAACCCAATGCAAGAGTTGTAATTCGTTCCTATGTGCTGTCAACAATTATCCTACCTATTTATACACATGTAGTTCACACCCATCCGAGAAAGTTTTCCCAAAACCATTCTCAAATCAAATTCGTTCTTGAGAGTGTTTGTGAGATCAAATTGAGGGTCAAGTTAGGAAGTTCTAGTGGTAGAGAAGTTCGTGTCAAGAGGGATTCGAGTTCTTTGCTGGTGTGGAGGAGAATTTATAGAATTTTAGAAGAGAGAGGAACCAAAGCTCGTCAAATCTGCCCGAATTTAATTCATCCAAATCAGGTAACTATCTCAAAATCTAAGAACATCAAGTCGTAGAGAATCATGCCTAGTTATTGTGGTTAAAATTTGGTAGAGTTTGGTTAAGTATTGAAAGAGTAATTGAAGAAATTAGATTCGGAACCAAAAACCCTAATTTTGAAGTTTCTGTCGAATGTGGGGAAGACGATAGAAACCGGTATCTAGGCATGCCCAGATACCGGTATCCCAGTGTGCCAGACCAGCAGTCCCCTTGAAACCGACATCTTAAGGGATAACTTGAGAAACCGGTTCAGATACCGATATGGACTCCAGGTACTCTATTACGACGGCTTCGATTTTCCCTTTTACAAATTTCAAGAAATGAAAGATTAACTTTTAACGACATGTCGCGATTGTAAGCCAAAAATTCATAAGTCGATTTCTGTAAATTCAATTTCTAATTTATTCAAGAGAATAAATGTTCCAAAATCTCTGGTTATTTGACCGAACAGCCGGTAGGCATAGCCATACGC
>NMUG010006679.1:0-12460 GCA_002855965.1 Monotropa hypopitys | reverse complement strand
TACATGAATAAATAAACTCCAGAAACAGAAACATTTTCATTTCTACAAAACAACCTTCCAAATACAGAAAAAGAAATGGACAATAACAGAGAAAAGAAATCAGTTGTTCTCACCATAAGAAGATTCCCAGTGTTCTCCTCAGAATCAGTCCATGGCTGAATTCCAAAAGGCCTTTTCAAGTGCACAGACTTGGGTGGGAATTCAGTGAACTTCTCTGGAGCATTACAAGTTTGCCAACGCTCATAAGATTAGGTATGGCAAAGCGAAAAAGGAAGAAAAATTAACAAAAAAAATTGAAGATTGGTACAGAACAAACTACAACAGCTCATAAGATTAGATATGGCCACACGAAAATGGAAGAAAAATTAACAAAAAAGCTGAAGATTGGTACAAAACTGACAAACTCCGAAACAAAATGTAAAGATGAGATGGCCAAAAACGAACTAAAGAAGCTGAGATATTACGACAATGGTCCAACAAGGGGGATTTGGCATACTTGTTGGTCACTGAATGCATGACATAGGGATTGCAACATGCCAAAAAGCCAAAACATGAGTCGGGGCTCCTCTCAACACACTATCCAATTCAGAATTTTATAAAGCCCCACCCACTTATGCATGGAATACGATAAGCAGGTGTATAGATAAATACATATATACATATGTTGTTCAAAACTCGAGAAGAATGAATGCTGAGTAAGAAATTCAAATTATTACGTTAAAAGCTGAGGATATTAGGGCAAAGTATAAGCCATTGTAATTGTCCTATTTGAGATACAACGTCAAGCTTTTGTATCTAAATGTCTCACAAATAAAATACCACAATTAGGAGTTTAAAACAGAATGTTTGGCTCGATGGTATTATCCTTCAAAATATAAGCATAAAAATATGTTAGCTAAACCTTGAGTAATCCAGCCCCCTTGTGTCAGTGTGGCGGCTTCCAATTTACCTCTCTATTAAAAGGATTGTACGGAAGAATTTGCTATAAAGATTTTTGCTACATTTTGGCAAAAAACCCTTTAAAAGTCAAAGTATCTTGAAAATTTAACCAAAAGCACTACAAAGAACTTGAAGTATTAGGAAGCATACTTTTAAACAAAACGCAGTACGGTGCCATAGGGGTCTAAACATTGTATTGCTAGATCAGATTTCCATGTTTTTTCTGAATTACTCATATACATGCTCTAAACATCTAGTTCCTCCCTGATTATCAACCAAAATAACAAGATTTACATGAAACAAGGGAATGCATGGCTCAAACCTATGTAGCATGGACACTAACGCGGACACGGCAGGGGACATGGGAATTTTAAATTTTTTAGGACACGGATGCGGAAGGGACACACCAAATAAATACAATATTATATATATATATATATTCAAAAAAAATGACATCAATATGACAATATTCAATAGAAACAATACAACAATTCTAATTAGCAAAAAATATCCATTTCAATATTCAAAAGATTCAATATTGCAATACAACCCATATGGAAGAAAACAAACTTTCATTCTAAGCTGAAAGAAACCACATAAGCTCATGCCTTTTAACCACAAATCAGACTCTAGGATCGTACTTTTTCTTATAGTATAAGCGTTTGTATTATAACTTCATCGTTGTCATGTTTTCGTCGGTGTCCAAGTTGATACAAGGGTGTCCCCGACTTCAAAATAATATAAGTTATTGGACACGCCATGTGACACGTCCAATACATGTCCACAAGTGTTCCCAGAGTGTCAGTGTCCAATACGTGTCCGACACGGACACAACAAGCAATCAGGAGTATCTGTGCCAAGGTTCTAAATACCGTACCGATCTGCGTACCGGTTTTCTAAATGGTATGGTATGGTTTTGCAATCGTTATAATTAGTTATTCAAATTCAACACAGAAAATATTATCGAAATTTTACAAGGTATAGTGATTAAAAATTAAAATTTTATAGTTAATTTCTGATGATTATTGATATTTTAATCAAAAATCAAATTTTTTCTCTATAGAAAATTTTATATTTTTTGTATCTAGTCTTACCAATACTTTTTTTAAAGTTAGATCATATTTTTTAAAATTAAAATTTGTAACATTGAATTTTTAATAATTTTTTAAAGATTTTTTTAAAAATTGCCGGTATTTCGCCGGTATTTCACTGGAATTTTGAATACCGCCGGTATTTCGCCGGTATGACTGGTACGGCCCGATACGGACCGGTATTGGGCCGGAACGGTACGAGGGGGTTGGTGTACCATTTTTTTACTAAATCCAGCCGGTACCGGCCAGTACGGTACGGGATTCAAAACCTTGGTGCGTGCTTCATGGGCACAAACCATGCATGCGAATAAAATAAAACAATACATGGACTTCTACAGAACGAACATAGCTAAATCAGTCCAGTATTCATGAAGTCAGTTAAGAAATCCTGAAACAGACGTGAATTAATGGCACAACTTTATCAGTCGAAATGTGAAAATCCCACTAAAGAAATATAGAAATAGACGTTTCAGTAGTCATGTAGACTGTTTTTTTATTTTCCCCTCATTTTAGTACTTTTTTTTTTGGTGTGTATGGGGTGGTGTGTGTGTGTGTGTGGAGGGAGTAGTAACCTTTAAGCTCATAGCATGACAAGAAATGCAGAATCAACAGATTCATGTGAATAAATAATTAAATAAAAATACATCATACACGGATATGTCAAACATCAGCACCTCTATATAATTCCAGATTCTGCAAAGTTTGACTGTCAAGAGACACAATTGAAGGCAACCCCTTGTTTGAAGCCGCTAGCTCCATTAGCTCCAACCTTTCATCCTCGATAACTTCCATGGTTTCTTTAGCGATTCTGCGAGCAGTAGCCCTATCATTAGCAGCTTTTTGCCTTGCCGCTTCCTTCTCCATACGCTGTTCTTCTTTTAGTCTCATTTTCTCAGCCTGAGGAAAACTCAACGATTAGCTTAACTATATATCAAAGAAAACTCCATAAAGCTTGCAGGAATAGGTCACAAACTTACTCTGATAGATTCCTTCTGCAAAAACTTCTCTCTCCTTTCCATCTCACGCTTTTGTTCCCTCTGGTATCTTACCTCTTCACGCTGCTTTTCACGCAGCAACCTTTCTTCTTCCTTCTGCCTCTCACGATCCTGCCTCTCCATCTCTTTCTTCATTTGTTCCTCTCTCTTCAAGAAAGGATTGATGGCATCAGATCACAAACAAGAAGCTTCAGCAAAGAAAATTTATAATTTACAAGAGAAAAAACCTTTCGCCTCAAAATATTTTGTTTCTCAAGCTCCTTTCGAATCCTTTTCTCATGGGCCTCAACTTCTCTTGCTATTCTTGCCTCATCGCTCTGCAGGTATATTTGAATGCATATGAATAATGTTCTTTGTTAAAATCAAGGGGAAAAAATACAAAGTGGTAACTAGGACACCTTGTGCTTTCTCTCCATCCGGGCAATCTCATCATCAGGGGTGACCCGCACATCTGACTGGACAAATGGATTGTCCAATACAGTAACTGGGTGAGTACCTATTTGAGCATCTGTACCAATATTCGTGAGTGTGTTTTTCTGTGATACTGAATCGCATTCCCCTGACGTTGAAGGCAAGAGATGGTCCTGCCGGCCTTGATGAGGTAAAAGACTTAAACTTGGCACCTGACCGTGAAGACGATATCCTGATGGCAATAGTTCATTGCCATGCATAAATGAGCGGCCAGCAGGTAATGCATTTCTGGCAATTGGAACATCATTTTGCGAACCAAAGCAGTGAGATGAAGCAGCTCTTTCAAATGAATCATGTCTAACAGACGGCTGCTCTGGCAGAAACTGGTATTCATAAAGTGCCCTCACAGCACCCTGAGGATAAATATAAAAAACTTAACCATTAGTTTTGTTGTCTCCAGGTAAAGAAGTAATGTATATGCTCGCAAGATCTCCCATCAAGCAGACGTATAATTGTAAGATCCAGCCACACTAGTCTCTAGGAGAGAAAAACCAAAGGAAAGGGAAACTGAAAACACAGAATGGCAGGGGCTGAGGATGCAGGTACATGCAGGGGCGGGAATGATTGGAAAAAGCAAAAAGTCAAAAATTCATCACGAAGAAATCAGAGCATGGATGCAGTAAATGATGGACAAAAGCCTTCCTGATTAAGCATTTAAGAGGAATCACGCATGTCCCAAACATTTCTCCTTCAAAAGCGAGTGTCCGCCCATTTATCGGAGAATCCGATTGGTCAATTATCACGTATCCCTACAATATAACACCGAATGAAACACCTGTAGACTTACTACCTGCAGTCCTCAACAATGTTCAATGCGGTTTTGTATCTTCTAACAGTTTACATTAGCACTTTCTACACCTAATACTTAAAGGGATCTTCAAACACACAAACAAAAGGAGCAAATTAGAAGGAAGATCAGGATAATGTAATACTTTCCAAAGCGGGGATGTGCAAGAAAAATGACAGTTATAATAGAGTACATAGTGACTTAAACACAAAGTTTACTAATGTCTGTTTTAACTAATACCAAATGAAAAGGGGGGCAATTAAAAATAGCAACAGAAAAACTCCTAGGATATAAAAATAGAAAACGAAAGGAAAGAAAACTTACCTTGATTGGTTTAGCATCAGGTCGCTCATATAGTTGGGGATCATAAGACCATGTTGCTGGTTTCTGCTGTCCAACTGTCACTGTTCCATGTACAATACAAGGAAGCAGAGGCTTATTTAGTCTTCAAGGAAATGTTTGCACATACTGAACCACAAGAAACTCTAATGATGACCGAGTCCTACAAGAGTTTGACAAAGTTTGCGATGTCGCTTATAGGAAAGCATTGAAAATGAATGCATTTTTGGTTTCTGTCTACCAGAGCAGCTTAACCACAAGCACATTAACAAAGAAATTTTACATTTATATAGAAAAAGTGATTAAACGCAAAAAACGGCAAGAATTGAAGGCTCCAAGCACATGTACAGAGCTTTAAGTCTCATACTCATTCTTAGAAGTCTCAAAGAGAGATCTTTCAATCTTTATAAACCACGCTCGATACATTCAAAAGCTCTTTGTTTCTCCACCTCCTCATAATTTTATTTAGTAACCCCATATAGATATTAATTTTTATCCTGGGATTAATAATCTAAGGCGCTTTTGCAGGAACAAAATGAGAAATAAGGCAGGATTAGAGATTATTTATCATATCCCAAACCCGAATGAAATGTGGCCTTAAAGTATATAGAGACCGGACGCACACACGTGATGCGTGTACAAGTAGGGCGGAGAATAAAAAAAGAATGGTTTGTTTAGATTAGTGGAGACCGTTATTTAGAATGAACGTTAAAAATGTATGTTTTGTATTTTTTGCCCTTAAAATTATTTGGTGATGCAAATAATTAAATAATAAATATGGTAGGGCAATTTAGGAATTTAAAAAGGTGACATAATCACAGAAAATGGAGACACCAAATTGGTGTTCTTCCTTTATATATTAAAATAGATGTAATAGCATACATGAGGTATGCAATATCCACCATGAAGAAAATAAGGAAATATGCATTCGGTATGTATCTTGTTTATTACCGATTCTATTCCTTTTAAATCCATGTTAACGTTTTTGTTTCGCTTAATGAGTAAATCATGCTAAACATTCCTATGGATCACGCTGAGGCCAGCCAGACCACAACCACCAAGCAATATCTTTCAATTTAACAAAGAAAAAAATAAAGTAACAGGGTACTCTCCTCCTCACAAGTGCTCCTTAAATAGCATCTGGTAAGGTTCTCAGTTCCTATACTTTCACACAGCTCTGCCCGTACTAATGGCCTCCTGAATATATACTACCCTTCAGATCTCTCTACTCGTCAACTTATCAACCTAACCCTCCAAGAGTTGGCTCTTTGAGTCCACAATTTCCCATAATGCTTGTATCTTTGATCTTTCACACGTTAAATAATCCAATATTTATCTTAACTGTAATATTCTTCTTTGCCTTAGGTTCAACCAAGAATTATATATTACGGTATAAATCTACCCATCATGCTCCAAAACCATTCCTTTCTTCATTTCCAAATCTATCCAGTTATCGCAGAATAGAGCATTTTGCTTCCTCCAATGCTGATCAGCCGAGTGGATCATCGGATAATCTTTCATTTTCTCCGTTATATAAAATTCTCGCTTGTTTAGTAAAGTCAAGCTACACAAACTAGGGACTAATGCAAACATTTTACTTTCTTCATACAAAATCAGATCCCCTTCATCCTATCTAGCAGTTAAAAGAAAATTCATGTCCAGCAGCTCTATTCATCCATTAATACTCCCTCCATTCTAGAAGAAAAGCCTATTTAGTGTCTACATATCTTAATGCAAGATAAATGACAAGGTCTGCATAACCACCAAATTAACCATTAAAACTGTTAGATTCACATAGTTCTTCCCCCATTTTATCAATAAAAGTTTCATCATCGATAGAACTATAGATAACTATTTCAAACGATAAATTTTGTTGGAAATTTGTGAATGAATGTGGCAGTTAGAGAGTCAATCGGCAACCAATGCCTCGTTCATAGCATTTTTTATTTTCTGCCCATTAATTTCTGTATTCATGGCATTCAACATAGTATTCATGTATGCCAGTTACACTCATTGGTATTCTGTATCAATGGCCTTTATGTCCATTCATTTCTGCCATCACCTCTGCTTTACTAAGAAGCACGGACGCTCCTCCAAGCTTCACGAGTCCGTATCCCAGACGTGTCGGACACAGACACGCCCCGACACATCCCCGACACGTGTCCGACACGTGATTTTATGTGCCCAAATATTTAATTATTATTTTTTGAGTCGGACACGTTTCCGACACACTCGAACACCCGACAGACACGTGATGGACACGGGACAGACATGTTATGGGTCAAAATATAATTTTTAAACTTTAAACGGGGTACAACTGTTATTTTCAAAAAATGCTAAAAAAGAAATATACATTAACTAAGGTAGATGACATGTATGAAGGAGTATCCTAAATGAAGGATTATATCCTAACATTGTTTGGACACTATGCGTGGACACCATGTGTGGTTCACACTCTCAATCTTGCGTTGCAAAACATTTGTGTGGCAAAGAATCTTGGAAACAATTAAGTTACTTATGATGAATGTTGTTGGATCGCTGAAATTGTGGGGATGTATATTCTTTTTCGGATCTACTAGTGCATATTTTGTGTAGTCATTGGCAATCTTTTTGATGGACGATCTTTTTATTTTATGATGCTAAATGGTATATTGTCATCTTAATATTCAATGAAATGCTTCGTTTAAATCTTGAATGCCTTCTAATATCTTTATATGAATAAAATAAAATTTTAAAATTAAAATCATTAATATATATACTAATGATTGTCAATGACTACACAAATATATAATGTGTCCCCACCGTGTCCGTGTCCTAGTTTTGGGGAAAATCATGTGTCCGCGTATCCGTGTCGTGTCATGTCATGTATGTGTGCCGTGTACGTGCTTCTTAGCTGTTTTGTATATAAAGAGTTGTTGTGTAGAGGAAGAAAAAAAACAGAGAATTCGCATCAATATTCTTCCGAGAGAGAGAGGAGAGAGAGAGAGAGAGAGAGGGAGGGAGTGAGGGAGAGAGAGAGAGACGAGCACACAGTTAGTTCGCCAAGACTGTTTTCGGTGGTGTTCCAAAGGCAGTATGTTTAAGACCGTATTATCCTGGAAGACAGACGTCGATGCACTTCAACACCTTCCGGTAGGCGTCAAATCTGTTTTAAGGACAGAGCGACTAGCTCGATTCGGTTTGATTTATTACTATTATTTAGTTCTGTATTTTATTTCTTGTAATTGTACTGTTCATTAATTATGAATGAAATTATTCTCTGGAATCTCGATTGTCTCATTATTATTTTCTCTACAACCTTAAAATAGAATTTTTTTATCGAATACAGAGAGAAATTTTCATTTTGTTCTAACAGTTTGATTGCAGATAGAACTTGAAATGATGAAAATGGTATTTCCCGAATTGAAGTGTTCTGTGCGCCATTAATGTTGGATGTGCGACAACTTTGTGCTCTGCTCAGCACCTTGTGTGCATGCGCGACTCTATCGTTTCTCATCGCGGGATTGGTATTTTCCAGTGCGGGAATGACCTCTCTTGTGCGGGAAAAATAGTTTTTGTACGAATATGTCCAGTTATGCGTGGCTGATACTATTATGTTCGGCTATGACTGTGCAAGCTATGGCTTGTGCGGCCCTGTCATGTGCGGCGGTAGAGATCCCAGTGCGACTGTAGAGTTTTCAGTGCCGCCACAGTCACTCGCGTAATAAACGGTGCATACCGTTTAGGTTTTGGGGGCGCTGCCCCTGAACCCCTGCGACCGGACTGGGCCAAATGAACCCCATTGAGAGCGTTGTCCTCAAACCCCTGCCAAGGGGCCACGGCCCCCCTAGGACCGCCTCCAGGAGGAGAGACCCCTAGGACCTCCAGGGTACATTGGTTCAAAGCAGGTGATAGGCTGTTTTTGTTCACAATTTTAGATTGTTGTGCTATGTTATATTTCGTCTATCTTTGGATATAATCTGTGTTGATTATTGTTGGGGTCTCATTTTTTAGTGAAAATGTCGATTGAAAGTGCAACTCAAGCTGCCAATAGAAGTGGTAATGTGAATAGTGCTCCATCTGTTAGAGTGGTTATCCCTTCTGCGGTGCAAAATGTTCCGTTAAGCCATATCGATAAACTCGAGAAATTCAAAGGTGTTGACTTCAAACAGTGGCAGAAGAAGATGTACTTCTATTTCACAACCTTAAATCTCGTGAGGTTCTTATCCGAAGATGCCCCCATCATTGCTAGAAAGGATTCAGACAGGGATGTTCAGGTTGCTCTGGATGTGTGGTATCACTCCGACTTCTTGTGTCGGAATTATGCGTTGAACAGCTTAGACATAGCGATGTACAAAGTCTATTGCAAGGCAAAGACGGACAAGCAACTCTGGAAATCCTTGGAGAACAAATACAAGATTGATGGGGGCTGACATTAAGAAGTATATAGTTGGTAGACTTTATGACTACAAGGTGGTGGACACAAAGACTGTGAGCAGTCAGGTCAAAGAGGTTCAGGTCCTTTGAATGAAATCAAAGCTGAATGAATGATCCTGAGTGAATCCTTTCAGGTGGCTTCTATGATTCATAAGTTGTCTCCATCTTGGAACAGTTTCAAGATGCATCTTATGTTCAAAAATTAGGAGATGGTTTTGGAGATGCTAATCACCAAGCTCCAAATTGAGGATCAGAATCAAAAAATGGGCAAGACTTTGCACTCATCCTTTGTGCCTAAAGCAAATGTTATTAAACAAGGCCAAAACACTGGGAACAAGAAGAAAGTTCCAGGCATACATGCTGATAAAGGTAAGGATACCAAGTTGAGACCTAAGGGAGGTGCTGGTAAGAAACTAAGTAGTCAGTTTCAAGGTTGATACTTCAACTGTGATAAAGTTGGACATCGCTCTGTTGATTGCAGCAAGCCACGAAGGCAACAGAACAAACAACACCCACATGCTGAACTGCTACAAGGTATAAAAGACACCAACTTATCTGCTATGGTGTCTGAGGTGAACCTGGTTTGTTCTAATCCTCGAGAATAGTGGGTGGATACTGGGGCTACTCGTCATGCTTGCTCTGATAGACAGATGTTTAAATCTTTTGAGGTTGTGCCTAATGGAGAGAAGCTCTATATAGGCAGTTCAACTACCTCTGACATAGCTGGACATGGCAAGATTGTAATAAAGATGACTTCAGGAAGAGAATTGACTCTCAACAACGTCCTATATGTATCGGAGATACGGAATAATCTGATTTATGGGTCTCTACTTTCTAAGCATGGCTTCGTATTGTATTTGAGTAAGACAAGGTGGTTCTCATTAAACTCAATGTGATGACTATGTATCCCAATACTAGTTGCATGAATAAAATGAAAGCCCTTCTTACTTGTTTGAGTCTTCCAATTTATGGCATGGTAGACTATGTCAAGTTAATTTTGACACCTTGCGTAGGTTAATTAACACGGACCACATTTCAGCATTCATATTGATAAAAGTTACGAATGTAAAACTTGTGTGGAAGCTAAGATGACGAGATTTTCTTTCAAGATAATAGAAAGAAGTACAGAACCTCTAGGTTTGATCCATACAGATGTATGTGATCTGAAATTTGTACAAACCAGAAGAGGCAACAAGTATTTCATTATTTTCATCGATGATTGCATGAAATACAGCTACGTATACTTGCTGAAGAGCAAAGATGAAGCTCTAGATAAGTTCGTTATTTACAAGAATGAAGTTGAAAACCATATTGACTGAAAGATCAAGATGTTGAGCAGTGACCGTGGTGGAAAATAAAAAGTACCGGTTGGTGACTTTTGAGCTTAACACGGTATCATACACCAAACCATTGCACCTTATTTGCCTCGGTCAAATGGCATTATTGAGCGTAAAAATCGAACATTGAAAGAGATGATGAACTAAATGTTGATCAGTTCTGGGCTACCACAGAATATGTGGGGAGAAGCAATTCTATCAGCAAATTATCTCTTCAACAAAATTCCTTAGAAGAAACTTGACAAAACCCCGTATGAACTTTGGAATGGTGGAAAACCTTCCTACAAGTACTTAAAAATGTGGGGGTGCCTTGCAAAAGTTGATGTACCTACTACACCTAAGAAGGTGAATATAGGTCATAAAACCGTGGCCTGTGTATTCATCGGTTATTCACACAATAGTAGTGCATATCGATTCATGGTGCATAAATTTGATATACCAGATACACACAAGAATACGATAATGAAATCTAAGAATGCAACGCTCTTTGAACATGTATTTTCTTATAGATCCATCAGAGAATCGAGTTCGGTAAAACATACTCTAGAGATTATTGATGAAAGTTGTCAAGACCAAGAAGAAAATCTTGAGTCTAGACAGAGTAAAAGGGAAAGAACATCAACTTCTTTTGATCCAGATTTTCTAACATATTTGTTGTAAAGTGAGCATCGAAACTTCAAGGAAGTTGTAAGCTCTCCAGAAGGACCAATGTGGAAAGAGACAATCAAGAGCAAAATTGATTCCATTTTGCAGAATCATACATGGGAACTGATGGATCTTCCTCCAGGATGTAAGCCTCTTGGTTATAAATGAATCTTTAAAAGAAAGATGAAAGCAAATGTGTCAATAGATAAGTATAAGGCCAAACTTGTTATCAAACGATACAAACAGAAAGAAGGTCTTGATTACTTTAATACATATTCTCATGTTACGAAAATAACATCTATCCGGATGATAATTGCGATAACAACATTGCGAAATTTGGAAATACATCTGATGGATCTAAAGACAGCTTTCCTTAACAGTGATCTGAATGAAGAGATCTATATGCAACAACCTGAAGGGTTTCCTGCTCCTGGTCAGAAAAGAAAAGTCTGTAGACTAGTCAAATCATTGTACGGTCTAAAACAAGCACTGAAACAATGGCATGAGAAATTTGATAATGCTATGTTGTCAAGTGGCTTCAGAATCAACGAATGTAACAAGTGTGTTTATGTTAAAGACCATAGTTGTCAAATCGTGAATCGAATCGTGAATCGAAATTGTCCGTGAATCGCAAATCGCGAATCGTGAATCGCGAATCGCGACTCCGATTCAGTCAGAATTTCTAAAATATATTTAAAATACATATTTTAAACAAACTAATGTGTAAAAAGATAAATTGATGATCATATGACCTATAATCACGATTCATGAATCCTACAATAACATACTTAGCGTAATATTGATAGTCCAATATGTACTTGCATTGCATGTTGCTTACAAAAAGGATAATTCAAAGTTCAAACACAATTAAACTAATGAAAAAAACATAATAGGTAGATCATCCATGTTTGATCTATAGGTAGAACCGGGTTAAATTGAACAGTTGGTAAGTTATGCATCTTCTTTTACTGTGTAAGTTATCGTGGTCTTATTGTGGTGTTGCCAGTTGCCCACAAGATAAGTGGTCCTCAAGAGTATCTTTTATGTGAAAGAACACTTGTAGTTCGAAGAGCTTAGATTTGAAATGTCTTTCTATCAGGTTAACTAAAATATTCCTAAACGACTATCGCTTTTTGTGCTTAGTTGAACTTTCTTAGCTGTTGTATTCTTTTTTAGGTTATCTACGGCCATAAAGGGGTTTAATGGTCTTTAATTTGAAAAGAAAAAGAATGTTCTCTATTTCTTTGGAGTTTTTGATTCTTGCTTTTTTTTCGGGACAGTGATGTTCGATCAAAGGCTTTCCAAGCAGTTGATCAATTTTTGCAAATAGTGAAGCAGTACCATGAGAAGGTCTGTACCTGGATTCTTCTTGCTTTTGCTTTCAGTGTGGCAGCTTCGTCTTTTTCCTTCCAGGGAATATTTTGTTTGATATATTTAGCT
>NMUG010006678.1:0-12459 GCA_002855965.1 Monotropa hypopitys | reverse complement strand
ATATTTTGCACGGGTCTATACGGGACTCAAGTGCCACCTCACACTCCTTCGTCCCAGTCAGCCGTCACCTCACACTCCTTTTACACATCGCGAATACGTCACGGGCCGGGGTGCAGCCCCACGTGTGGGGCCCACGTGGGCCGCAAAAAAAAGTGCCACGGCACGTGAAAACACTAGTATAACACATTTCAAATGGTTTGGGGTAAAATGAAAATAATCCTTTCTGACGTGTCCAGTTGTTATTGGAGGAATTGTTGTGATTACCATTACTACGTTGGTCCGGCTCCATGGGATCTGGTTCCGTTTCTTTATTCACCATCTCATAACCCTTTCATCTCGAACCTCAATACTGCGTTGGAAGATCTGCAATTCTCTTCGACTCCACTTCTCTGTCTATGGTTCTACATCGAAATCTATGCATTTGCTCGCTTCTACCGCCAAATTGAATTTTTTCTGTTAATTCCATCGATACCTCACAGATCTCTGTAGTCCCGTCGATCTCGCAATGGCTCAACCTCTCGTGAAGAAGGATGACGACCGTGACGACGAAGGTGCGTCTATGAAATTCGATAGTTTCGTTTTTGAATTTCTGCATGTAAAATCTGTCATTCGTTGAATTTCCCTAATTTACGCTGATGTGTGTGATCCTGCATCTGGTCTTCATTTCTTGCATCGATGGCCCTGATTGTTAGAGGTTTAGATGTCATATCGAGACTTTGTATGTTTTTCTGCCTACATGAATCGAATTTAGTTGTTAGTTGATAATTTGACCTATCGTTTTGGTTGTGCCTTTAATCCTTAGATCAGGGATTTTATTTAAGATCTGAAATAGTAATTGAAGGAGGTAAAAATAAATGTAAGGGCATAAAAGTTAAAATGAAAATAATAGAAATAATAAAAGTCATTTTTCGGTACATAGACATTTATTATCGCACACGAATATTAATTCTCGCGCAGGATTAATGTTTCCCACTCAGGAATAATGTTTCCCGCACATAAAAATGACCTCCCGAGCAGAAAATAGTTTCTGTGCAGAAAAGACTGAGATGAATAGTGTTTCGACAATGGTACTGCTACAGTTACAAGGGCAATTTGAGCTCGGTAAAAGTGCACTGAGTGCGGAAAATTCGTCAAAAATAATTGTTATTATGTTTTGAGTCAATATATGTTATCTATATTGAGAAAGACTCACATGAAAGATTTGATTAGAATGAGAAATTTTGATCATATTTAATGATTGGAACGAGAAATTCCAAACATTAAATATACCACAGAAAGAATGTTATGCAGAAACTACAAGGTAGAGAGAAGAAGTAACGACAAACATTGAAGTTAATGGAGACAATAAAGACACATTAAATATTATAAATATAATAAAGTGCTCACTCAAAATAACAGAAAGCGAAAGGTCCAGTCAGACCTCACCCTTCAAAATTTCAGAGTGGAAGATGGGTCCCAAAGTTAGCAAAGAAGACAGAACGTGTATAAAACTCAAAACAACAGACAAACATAGGTACACAAAAATCTGATACTTACTTTCTCTCTCTAAAAGTTCAGTTTTGCATTTCCATTTGAGTTTTATTTGAGAAAAATACTAACTTAAGCATCGGAGAGTACTCTAGGTCGAAAGACAGGGGATCTTTTAGGTGTTTTTTGTGGTTGCAACATAGCCAAAACTGTAAAGATTGAAGAAGATTAAAGATTCAATTCCCGAATTGACTATTTTGACATTTATTAGGTTGTTCAGAAAATTCCCACCCACAATTGGCGCCGTCTGTGAGAAATATTTTGAGATATCTTGAGAGTTTTATTTCTTTCAAGTAAAAAATGTCAGGTCGGGATTTTGTAACGTCAACCAAGGGTAGAATTGCATTTGAGATCAGAGGAAAAAGATTGACAATAGCTACTCCTTGTGGTGTTAAGAAGCGAATGACGATTTTTCAAGGGACTAGTTCCATGTCAAAGAGTCAGAGTCTCAGAGAATATTCCAATTCTAAGGAAGCTGGGCAATATTCTCGATCAGAGCGAGAAGTGTCATTAGAAACTAGAAGACAAACCAAATCTCATTCCCAGACTAGGAAGGAAGCAAATTTAGAGAGGATTGTAGAAAGAAGAGATCAAGTAATAGAAAGACTAGAGAAAGAAATTCAAGAATTGAGAAGAGAAAGAGCTCAGAACCCTGATCGAAGACAGGACAGTGGAAAAAGAAGCCAAGATAATCTTCCCCAACATTCTCATGGTAGATCAAGGGGAAGCAGAACATAACACGATCGAATGGACAGGTCTGGGAGCCAAAATTTGCCCAGACCAGTTCATCTTGATCGAACAAGTCATACTCATGGAGGAAGTCGTGCATCCGGTCAACAAGTGGGAAGATCTGTTCAATTAGAAAGAGAAAGAATGAACTATGAGCGGGAGATTAGAAATCCCGTTCGAGAGGATAGAAATCGTTTTGTTAATGAGAGAGAGGTGGTGCGAGAAAATGAACATGCAGTGGATCATGCAGAAGAATCACATGAATTCAGAAATCCTATATGGAAAAGAGGTATGATGATGAAGAAAGGCGCTCCAGAGATGTTGTGCGAGGAAAAGATCCTTTGCCTCCAAACATGAATGAAATCAGAGATTGGCTCAATCGCAGCTTAGAGGGAAGGAGAACCACTCAAGGAAGTGCAAAGAGGGCACTGCGGCAGATTGCATCAACACCTTTGTGTGTTGAGATTGAAAGGTATCTTTTGCATAGGAATTTTGTCCAGCCAAAATTCTAGATGTACAATGGGACCACAGATCCCATGGCACATCTAAAGGTATATCTGCAGTCCATGATCATACATGTTGGAAATGAAGATTTGTATTGCAAGATGTTTGCATCAAGTTTGGGCGAAATTACCTTAAATTGGTATCATACTCTTGCCACACATTCAGTTATGGGTTGTGAGGATCTTGCCGAGCAGTTTGTGGCAAGATTACTTACTTACCGTAAGCCACTAAAGGAATTTGATTCTTTGATGTCATTAAGGAAGAAATTAGACGAATCAATCAGAGAGTATGCAAGATGGTATTTGGGAGTCTACAATGAGATAGAAGATTGCAGCGAGAAGTATGCCGTTGCAACATTTAAGTTGGGGCTCTCTGTGCGGGAGAAGCGGCAAGAATCCCTCACAATGAATCCAGTGGAGACGATAATAGAGCTGATGGACATAGTGGAACAACATGCCAAAGTGGAGGATGAGATTGATCGGGAGACAGAGCGATCAGGTCATAAAAGCCACAAAGCCAATACCATTAGTCAGAAGAAGCCAAAGCAGAAGAGGAAGCAAGCACCACCCGCAGAGAAGCAAGAAGAGAAAGAAGAAGTGTTGTATGCAGCACGGAAAGCACCCAGACCAGGACCTTAGGCTTACAAAGCTATCCGTACATCTTTCAACGTTCTATTCTCCCGGATGATTTGGCCAATGAAGGATGAGCCATTCTGGAGATGACCAAAGAAGTAAGGAGGAAACCAGGCAGAGCTGAAAGCAACATGCCTTCATTGCAGTTTCCACAAGGAATTCGGTCATATGACTGGAGACTGCAATACTTATAAGTTCTTGGAAGATTTGGTGGCAGCAGGGCACCTCAAGCAATATCTTGCAGGATCAGAAGAAGCCCATCGAGGGGAGCTACAGAGGAAGGGATCAATGGAAGAAAGATTTTTTTTGCACAAATTGGAACTATTCATGTCATACATGACATGGTAGAACCAGTTTCAGAGAACGATGCCCGCGCACAGAAAAGAAAAGAAGGACATTCCCACCATGTTCTTCAGCTCGGTCAAAAGCATGCAAGGGAGGGTGAAGCAGAGAAAATTTCATTTTCAGAGGAAGATCTTGTCCGACTGCAGGTGCCGCACAATGATGCTCTGATCATTACTCTGGAAATTGCCAGATTTGATACAGAGCAGATTTTGGTTGATCATGGCAGTTCAACTAAAATTATTTGGGACTGACATAGTAGAATTTACAAGAAGCCAAATTCCTCTCATTGGATTTAGTGCATAACCAGTATGGCCTCTCGGATTGGTGGTTCTACCAGTCCGCGCTGGAAGGGTGACATTGAACACCGAATTTTTGGTTGTAGATGTCCCTTCAGCGTACAATGCGATCGTTGGCCGAACATGAATGCATAGGATGTGAGCAATCCCATCTACCTATCACCAGGTGCTTAAATTCCCTGGTCCTAAGGGAATTGAATGCATAAAGGGAACTCAAGCAACGATCAAGAGTTTCTTTGTGGCTTCTTTGAAAACGAAGCAACGAGTGGAGCAAGTCAAGTCTATTGAAGTGCCCGATCAACCAGTTTTGGAGGATGTTGGGAAGAATCCAGAAGATAGAGTGGTGGAAAGCTGAAGAAAGTTTCTGCTCTCCCAATTGATGAGGAACATTATTTTTAAATTGGAGAAGAATTTCCCGAGGAAGACGAAAAAGATTTGGTCCAATCCAACTTTTGTTGGATCACGTAGACGTATTTGCATGGACACCCCAGGAAATGTCAGGCATAGATCCAGAAGTCATCTGCCATTGTTTGAATGTCAATCAAAATCACAAGCTAGTTATGCAGAAAAGAAGGAGATTGACTGTGCATCATATGAAGACAGTGATTGAAGAAGTGGATAATTTGTTGAAAGCAGGGGCAATTCGGGAGGTGTACTATCCTGATTGGCTAGCAAATACAGTGGTGGTGAAAAAGAAGAATGACAAATGGAGAGTCTGTGTAGATTTCACAGATCTTAACAAGGCTTGTCCAAAGGACAGTTTTCCTTTGTCGAAGATCGATTAGTTGGTGGATGCAACAACTGGATTCAAGAGAATGAGTTTACTTGATGCTTACAGAGGATATCATCAAATAGTTATGTACAAACCAGTTCAAGAGAATACCTCTTTCATCACTCCTAGAGGTCTTTTCTGCTACAAAGTCATGCCATTTGGCTTGAGGAATGTTGTGGCAACTTATCAAAGATTGGCTACAAAGATGTTCAAAGACATGGTAGGCAAGAATTTGGAGATTTACATTGATGACATGGTAATCAAGTCTAGACAATTAGAGTCTCACTTGGCAGATCTACACCAGGCATTTGAGGTACTTAGGAATTTCAAATTGAAACTAAATGCTTCGAAATGTGCTTTTGGTATGAGTTCAGGAAAGTTTCTTGGTCACTTAGTGACCAAAAGAGGAATTGAAGCCAACCCAGATCAGATTGCGGCCTTGCAAGATCTCCAAAGTCCGAGAAAGACTAAGGAGGTGCAAAGGCTTACAGGAATAGTTTCCGCACTCAATAGATTCATCAACAGATCATCAGATATGTGTAGACCATTTTTCCAACTGTTGAAGAAGTAGCCAACTTACACCTGGACAGAAGAATGTGAGAAAGCTTTTCAGGAATTAAAAAAATACCTAACTAGTCCTCCGTTGATTGTCACGCCAGAGCCAGAAGATGTACTCAAGGTCTATCTTGTAGTGTCAGAGCATGCTATCAATACAGTCTTAATCAAAGAAGAAGAAGTCGAGCAGAGAGCAATATACTACATCAGCGAAACACATCTTGATGCAGAAACCAGATACCTACCATTGGAAAAACTGATCTTGGCCTTGGTGGTAGTTTTAAGAAAGTTAAAACATTACTTCTTGGCTCACACGATTGAGGTTCCAACCACTTATCCCTTAAAAACTGCATTAAAAAAGGCAAATTTTTTGGGTAGAGTGGCTGCCTGATCTATTGAACTCGGGGAGTTTGACATTCGTTTTATCCCGTGCACATCCATCAAATGCCAAGTTTTGGATGATTTTGTAGCAGAATTCTCTCCCGACAGCCATCCCAACCAGCAACAAGAAGAAGAAGATCCAGTTCCACCACCATCAGAAACACAACAATCAACAACAAGCCAGGCAGTTACAGAACCAGAAGAAGATACTTCCCAGCAATGGAAACTTTTTGTAGATGGATCTTCTTGTAATAAAGGATCAGGAGTAAGAATTGTTTTATTTTCACAAGATGGTTTGGCATTAGAATAATCAATCCATTTGGTTTTTAATGCTACAAATAATGTTTCCGAGTATGAAGCTTTACTTGCAGGATTTAGTAGTGCCCAGCTGTGTGGAGCTTATAACTTGTTAATCCATTGTGATAGCCAGTTGGTTGTCAACCAAATATTTAGAGAGTATGCTGCTCGAGATGACCGAATGACTTCTTATGCTGAGAAAGTTAAAGAAGCCTTAGGTCATTTTGAGAAAACAAAGATTGTGCAGATCACGTTAAAGCAAAACAACCATGTCGATGCCCTAGCCTGTCTAGCATCTTCAGTGCCTATGGAGCTCCGTTGAACAGTAAACATAGAATCCCTTATGCAGCCGAGCATAGAAAAGCAATCTTCAGAAGAAAGCATGAATTTGAATCTCGGAGCAAGCTAGATGGATCCAATTATCGACTTCATCAAACATGAAACTTTACCAGAAGACAAAAAGAAAGCCCACAAGTTGAGACTCAAACCAACTTGAGCATAAACTTTATCGGAGCAAGCTGGATGGATCCAATTATTAATTCCCGTGCAAGAATAATATTTCCCCCGCGGAAATAATGTTTCCTGCACATAAAAATGACCTCTCGAGCAGAAAATAGTTCTTGAGCAGAAAAGAACGGGATGAATAGTGTTTCGACAATGATACTGCTACAGTAGACATTGCAAAGGCAATTTGAGCTCGGCAGAAGTGCATTGAGTATGAGAAATTGGTCGAAAATGATTGTTATTATGTTATGAGTCAATGTATGTTAACTATATTGAGAAAGGCCCACATGAAAGATTTGATTAGAATGAGAAATTTTGATCCCATTTAATGATTGGAACGAGAAATTCCAAACATTAAATATACCCCAGAAAGAATATTATGCAGAAACTACAAGGTAGAGAGAAGTAACGACAATGATTGAAGTTAATAGAGACAATAAAGGCACGTTAAACATTATAAATGTAATAAAGTGCCCACTCAAAACTACATAAAATGAAAAGTCCAGTCAGCCCCCATCCTTCAAAATTCCAGAGTGGAAGGTGGGTCCCAAAGTTAGCAAAAAAGACATAATGTGTATAAAAATCTGATACTGACTTTTTCTCTAAAAGTTTAGTTTTGCATTTCCGATTGAGTTTTATTTGAGAAAAATACCAACTTAAGCATCAGAGAGCAATCTAGGTCAAAAGACAGGGGGTCTTTTAGGTGTTTTTTGTGGTTGCAACATTGCCAAGACTTTGAAGATTGAAGGAGATTAAAGATTCAATTCCCGGATTGACTATTTTGACATTTGGTGGGTTCAAAAAATTCCCACCCATAGTAGTGCCATTTGTTCTGATTATACGTTCATTCTGTTTATTGCTAAAATACATTATCTTGTCACTTCCCGAATCTTATCATTTATGAGCTGATTCCAGTCCTTTTATAGATCCGTTGTGGTTGTGGTTCTTTTTCTTCCAAATTGGTCGTAGATAAGCGTGTTGCTTGTGTTTTATATCTACTAGAGGCCGGACACACGTGATGCGTGTGCAAGCGGGATAAAGAATTAAAAAGTGATAGTTTGTTTTGATTAATCAGAGCAATTATGTACAGTGAATAGTATACTGCATATTTTGTCTTTTTTATTCTTATTGTTATTAGGTGATGCAATCAGTTAGATAGTAAATAGAATTTGTTTTGAGCTATAATTTAGAAAATAAAACAAATTGACACAATGACAGAAAAATAGAGATTTAGAGTGAATGGTGGAGTGCATATTTTATTTTTTACCCATATGGTTATTGGGTGATGAAAACAATTAAATAATAAATAAGATTTGTTTTGAGGGGTAATTTAGGAAATGAAAAAAATTGACACAATGACACATAAAGGGAGACCACAAATTGGTGCTCTCCCTTTATAAATTAGTATAGATATTCTTAGCTATTTTATCCGGATCATATGTTCACTCAGTTGACTGTTGAAGTACAATAAAATCAACGCCCAATTGGTATCTATTAATCGGTGTCTAGGAAGAGGAAATGACGAGGACAAGTCTAACATTTGGTATAATATACAAAGTGTTTGTGCTTAGATTCAAGCCCAGGTCCTTAAGGCTATTGAGTCGAGTTTTTACCACTGCACCATAAGTGGTCCCGTTGAAGTACAATATGATGATTAAATTTTTTGCTTGAATCTTATGATTTCTCAGTGGAGTACTCCCCATTTCTTGGGATTGAGAAGGGTGCAGTCCTTCAGGAAGCTAGGGTTTTCAATGACCCACAACTTGATCCAAGGCGATGTTCACAGGTGCTTTGCCGTTCTGCCACCTAATTCTAAGGCTGCATTCTCTTAGAATTCTTCCCCAGAAATTGATCTGTGTGGATCTTGTTTCTGTTGTTTTTCCATGTTCAGGTCATTACAAAGCTTCTGTACCTTCTGAATCAGGGAGAGACATTTACAAAGGTCAGCATTTCTATGCCACAGGATGATTCCACCCACATACACTGGCATGTGTTCCCATGCTTCATATAAGCATATGTACACCCCACCCCACAATCACATTAGGTCGTGTTACACATCCAGTTTTTTATTCTAATATTTGTGTGAAATTGGGTGTTTTTTTTGCCGGTGCAATCGATTAATTGTTTGAACTTGAGTTGGATATATTTTGGTGGAATGAGTTGTTCCTTGTTTAAAATTTAAGGTGGAAGCTACAGAAGTATTCTTCGCAACAACAAAGCTTTTTCAATCAAGGGATATTGGATTGAGGAGAATGGTTTATTTGATGATAAAGGAGCTCTCTCCCTCTGCTGATGAGGTTATCTTGATATTGTTTTCTTCCATTATTCATACGATTCTGAGGTGTAAAATCCAAGAGAATGACATTTTACAATATGCAATGAAGGTAATTATTGTCACAAGCTCACTTATGAAGGACATGAATAGCAAGACTGATATGTATCGGGCAAATGCCATACGTGTTCTTTGTCGTATCACGGATGGAACACTTCTAACACAAATAGAGAGATACTTGAAGCAAGCCATTGTTGACAAAAATCCTGTGGTTGCTAGTGCATCCCTGGTTAGTGGAATCCATTTGCTCCAGGTACTTTTAAATCTGACTCAAGGAATGCTATATGTTGAAATTTATTATTGTTTTCTTTTTAACCTACGTTACTTGCTAACAGACAAATCCAGAGATTGTGAAAAGGTGGAGTAATGAGGTACAAGAAGCTGTTCAATCAAGGGCAGCACTTGTACAGTTCCATGCCCTTGCTCTTCTTCACCAGGTATGGCTCATAATTTGATGCTGAGGGCTTCATCTAGATCCGTGAGCTGCTTTTGATAGATCACTGTGTGATTATACTTCTCACATGGCCTAAATTGTTGCTTTATTTTTTTTCATGTAAATCGGTCATTCATTTAGTTCAGTGAGTCACGGGTGCCTCTACAAGTGGTCTTTCCATGTGACAGCTAGTTTGAGCTATATGGGAATCTCTTTGTTATTTTAGAAAGTTGCTTATGAAGTCCACACTCTAAAAAAGATGTGTGCAACTAAATTGAGGTGATGTACATTGACATGCAACATGCTTAAACATTTCGATTGCCGATTTTGCAGATCCGTCAAAATGACCGGCTAGCTGTAAGCAAGCTAGTTTCCAGCTTAACTAAAGGAACTGTTCGTTCACCTCTTGCTCAGTGCCTACTAATTCGTTATACTAGTCAGGTGCATTTCTTCTCTTTGAACATCTGTTCAAGTGTCTTTGTCTTTCTTTTTTCATTATTATAAATTAACTACTGTTTACCAAAATGTGTTCAGGTTATTAGGGAATCTAGCATGAACAACCAAGCTGGGGACCGTCCCTTTTATGATTATCTTGAGAATTGCCTTCGACACAAAGCAGATATGGTTATTTTCGAGGCAGCTAGGGCAATCACGGAGTTGAGTAGCGTGACAACTAGAGAACTGACTCCAGCAATTACTGTGCTACAACTCTTCTTAAGTTCTTCCAAGCCAGTGCTTCGCTTTGCTGCAGTTCGTATTTTGAACAAGGTTACTATTTTTAGGCTTCTACTGCCATTCTTTTCTAGAGATCCATAAAATTCATAGAATAAGAGGTCTCAAAAAGGATGAAATGGAGAAAAAGTTAAAATAAAGACCTATCCTGCGAGTCATAGTTGATTAATATGAGTGGTTTCTGGTATTTTTTCTTTTCTTTCTTCACCTTCCTTTCCCTGACATGATCTCTTTGTTAATGGCTTCTTTTACAATTGTCCCCTGAAACAAAAGCTTTAGTTTTCCAGTAATATTAAATATATCTGTAACAGTGAAACTCAGAAACTTGGGAATGGAAAATTTTTGGATTCCATAATTCGTAAAAAATGAAGCTACAAGGGATAGGAAAAATCCAAGACGCGATTTTATTTTTGAAAATATCTGTTGTATGCCGTGCATGTGCACTTATCTTCGTAGAGAATGATGGGAATGGAATTAGACCTGTAAGCACTCAAACACTTTTACAAAATACCTAACATGGGTAAACCAAGCCTTTTGCAGCAAGATTTTGACTTCTTTTAAATCAATTTTGCAGAAATTTTGGGTGAGGGTCATCATAGGGGGGAAGATCCGAGTAGAAAAAGTTACGATTATATGGTGATCATGGAGGATGAATTTTTGAGTTGTTTAGCTACCCCGTTATAATTATGGAATAATCACCTCGTTTTCATCATGTTTTTTTCATGTAGCCGACCTCAATTGATTGGGACATAAGACTATTTTTGGTTTGGTTTGTCATTATGATTTTAGGTTGCATGTGATTACTTATGAAAAGAATTTCATGTGATTGGAATTTTTAAAATTTTCTTTGTTAAATTCCTCAAATGCAAGAAGCTGATTCTTGTGCTTCTCAAAGAAGGATATATAGCTTGAAATCTATTTCAAGAATCTTCATTTTTGTTTCTCGTCTCTCCTGAAGAAAATTTTTGTGTATTCGTATCTTTTTGTGTCGGTTTACTTTTCCCTGAAAGGTGAAATAAGAATTTTGCACTTAACTTATTTGTGGCTTTCATTTATCTGCAGGTGGCAATGACCCATCCCATGGCTGTTACAAATTGCAATATAGACATGGAGAGCTTGATTTCGGATCAAAATAGAAGCATAGCTACTCTAGCCATCACCACTCTGCTGAAAACTGGCAATGAATCAAGTGTAGACCGCTTGATGAAACAAATTACGAATTTTATGTCTGACATTGCTGATGAATTTAAGATTGTTGTGGTGGAAGCCATTAGATCTTTGTGTTTAAAATTCCCACTCAAGTATAGATCTCTGTAAGTGAACTAGAACTTTTTTGTAGAAAGTGAAGATTTATAGATGAAACACGTGCTTCATTTATATTTGAAAGCTGAGACTTGAAAGTTCAGCATTCATTTTACAGTCTTGATATTCATTACATAATCTTACTAATGCCTGTTCCTTTTTTTAAGGATGAATTTCTTGAGCAATATTTTGAGGGAAGAAGGTGGGTTTGATTACAAGAAAGCCATCGTTGATTCAATAGTTATCCTAATAAGAGACATCCCAGATGCAAAAGAAAGTGGGTTGCTTCACCTATGTGAATTTATTGAGGATTGTGAATTCACATATCTTTCTACACAGGTTGTCTTTGCTTCATCAATTCCTTTACGTCCAGTTCATTTATTTTTTGGAATTTATTTCCTTACTTTAGTTATCATTTGTGGGCTGGTGAACTAAAATTCAGTCATGTATACTTCGTTAGATTCTCCACTTCCTTGGAATTGAGGGGCCAAAGACATCAGATCCCAACAAATATATTCGTTACATTTACAATCGAGTAATTCTCGAGAATGCGACTGTTCGGGCCAGTGCTGTCAGCACATTAGCTAAGTTTGGTTCTATAGTTGATTCCTTGAAAGTAAGTTTTTTTTGTTTGCATCATTATATTATTTTGGGAGTTATGAGTTAGTAATGTGCAGTGACCTTTTTTTGATGCATTACAGCCCCGTATATTTGTTTTGTTGAGACGCTGTCTCTTTGACAGTGATGATGAGGTTAGTTTCTGTATTATATTTCAGTTTTTGAAATTTTGTTGTTTATACTTGATGAATTATGTATCAAGTGCTTTCGTGTTATCAGGAAAAGTTTTGAAGCTGTCTTCTTAGCTTACCTTTTTTTTCACTGTATCTTTTCTTTTAAATTTGGTTTGTAGAATTCATCACAAGGCTGTTACTTTGAGGTCATTGGTATAGTAATACTTGTCTGGGCACCTTTTCTGTGTCCCTTATTCTGTTCACTGGGGTGTCGGGGAAGGTGGCCGCCCATTCTGGGATCTTTTGGTATTCTTTCTTTCGGCCTTGTTGTACACGAGTAGCGTCTCGTTGACGCTCTGTCGATGACATATCGTGTCTGTCTTTATA
>NMUG010006677.1:0-12461 GCA_002855965.1 Monotropa hypopitys | reverse complement strand
GTGGGGACCTTCAAAGGTTACGTGGGAAGACATGCAAAGTGAATTTTACAAGAAGTTCTTTCCCCTCCATCGGACTCGCGCTTTAAAAAAATTGATCACCTCTTTTACTGAAAAACATGGCGAGACCTTTGGAGCTTGTTGGGAAAGGTACAAGGATCTTTTGAATGCCGTTCCGCATCATGGTTTCGATGATGCACAAAAAGTCGGGTTTTGCAGAAGAACATTGTTTCTAGTTCTTGGTTGACAGAGTTTCTTGGTGAGGAAGAAGAACATTGTTTTGCAGATTTTTTCTCTTGTATTGTTGCTACTAGTTCTTAAGCTTGTAAGGTGTAAGGCTCCAAGTAAGTTAGTACTTTTACTTTTAACTTCATTCTCTAAATTGTTCTTAATGGCTTCTTGTTTTCTCTTGTGTGATTTCTTCCTTCCTATTATCATGTGTGAGTAGTTTTAGGGGAAGGTCATGGCCATGGAGGTCATGGCTCTAGGTCTTTCTAGTGTTCCTCCTTGGTAGGTCTTACCTTAGGTTTTGGTTGCACATGTTTCTCCTATTTCCGGCTAAGTCCTTGTAATGTTAACATCTTGATTAGTTGTGGATAATTTCTTGTCACAACTAATGCTTTATGCTATATATTGTATTGGACTTAGTACAATTCCATGTGAGGAAATGTGCAACTCACTATTAAGGTTAGCCTATGGATGTATCACTATGAAACCTAGAGTCATGGAGGTCATAGTCATGACCACTCCCGTTTATCATTAGATTACTCTCTTTGTCCTTGCAATTAGTGTTAAAGAACAACAAAAATCAAATCTTGGTTGGCGTCCTAGTGCCACTTAATTTAAAAGTAAAAAAGAGAAACACCTTGTGCGATTAAAATTCCCCCCAAGCTCCTCGTGGATTCGATCTCGGTACTCCGAGTTAATTTGCTACATACATTGCCCTACGCTTCGGGCTTAACTCTTTGTGATACACATTGGGTGTGTAAGCACTGGGGTTGAGGGACATGTACCTTCCCCCGAGGAGATGGAATACATTGGCTATTTGGAAACATTAGAGGAGATTATAGGAGAGGATGAGCTGAAAAATGGAGGGGGATTCGAAGAGTTGAAAAATTCTGTGAAAAGGGTTGATGAGCAGTCCACTTTTGAGCTGAAGCAATTGCCACCATCTTTGAAATATTCTTTTCTTGGACTCAATCAAACGTACCCGGTGATAATTTCTTCAAGTCTCAAAGTGGAAGAGGAAAAAAAGTTGATGGAAGTGTTGACCTTACATAAGGGTGCTATTGGGTGGACGCTTGCGGACATCCATGGTCTTGACCCTTTTTTATGCACACACCGAATTTAGTTGGAGGAAGATGTTAAGCCCTCACGGCAACCATAATGCTGTTTGAATCCTCACATGAAGGATGTCGTGAAGAGCGAGGTGCTGAAATTGTTGGACGTTGGGATTATCTACCCTATTGCGGATAGCAAATGGATAAGCCCCGTCCAAGTAGTTCCAAAAAAATCTGGTGTGACTGTGGTAATAAATGAGAGGAATGAGTTGATCCCCACCCGTGTGGTTACCGGGTGGAGGGTTTGCATTGATTATCGAAAACTCAACTCATCCACGAAAAAGGACCATTTACCCTTGCCTTTCATTGACCAACTACTTGAGAGAGTTGCCGGTCATGCATACTATTGTTGCTTGGATGGATATTCGGGGTACAACCAGATAGAAATTACCCTTGAGGACCAGGAGAAGACTACTTTTACATGTCCATTTGGTACTTTTGCCTACCGGCGAATGCCATTTAGTTTATGCAATGCCCCTGGTACCTTTCAAAGATGTATGATGGGCATCTTTAGTGACATGGTTGAGAAGGTCGTTGAGATTTTTATGGACGACTTCTCAATTTTTGGGAATACTTTCGATGAGTGCTTGAGTCATCTTGAGCAAGTTTTGGTGAGATGTGAGAGTAAAAAGTTGCTTCTCAATTGGGAAAAGTGCCATTTCATGGTCAATTCCGGAATTGTGTTGGGACACATTGTGTCAGAAAAAAGGATTGAGGTAGACAAGGCAAAAATTGATCTCATTTCTAGTCTACCAATCCCCAAATGTGTGAAGGATATCCGATCATTCCTCGGTCATGTGGGTTTTTATAGGAGATTTATCAAAAGTTTTAGTGCGATATCTAAACCTTTGTGTAATCTTTTGGCTAAGGATATTCCTGTAGTTTGGGATTCTCACTGCGAAGAAGCGTTCTCTACCCTTAAGAGCATGCTTACTTCCCCACCGATTATGCAGTCCCCCGATTGGAGCCTTCCCTTTGAGCTCATGTGTGATGCGAGTGATTTCGCCATTGGCGCTATTTTGGGACAAAGACACAACAAGCTTCCTTGTGTCATCTATTATGCGAGCAAGACCTTGAATGAGGCCCAAATGAACTATACCACCACAGAAAAGGAATTGCTCGCTGTTGTATTTGCCCTATACAAGTTTAGATCCTATCTCATTGGGTCACCGATAGTCATTTTCACAGATCATACGGCATTGAAATACTTGTTCACCAAACAAGATGCCAAACCTCGACCAATTCGGTGGATTATTCTACTCCAAGAGTTTGACATAACCATTAAAGACAAGAAAGGAGTGGAGAATGTGGTAGCTGATCATCTCTCACGATTGACTTTTCATGAATCGGAAAATACCCCAATCATTGATTCTTTTCCTGATGAACAACTCTATATGATGGCAACTCTTCCTTGGTATCGTTAATTATTTAGTCACGGGGAAAGTTCCTAGCACTTGGACATCACAAGAGAGAAGGAAATTTTTGAGAGAAGTGAGGAATTTTTTTTACGATGATCCATTTTTATTCAAATATTGCCCGGACCAATTGGTTAGACGATGTGTATCCTACGAAGAGATTCCAAGTATTTTGTCATTTTGCCACGATGGAGCATGTGGAGGCCACTTTTCAACAAAGAAAACAGCTGCAAAAATTTTGCAATGCAGATTCTATTGGCCCACATTGTTCAAGGATGCATACCAAGTGTGCAAACATTGTGAAAATTGTCAAAGGTTGGGGGGAGTGACAAGGAGAAATATGATGCCATTGAATCATATCCTTGTGATAGAGATCTTTGATTATTGGGGCATGGACTTCATGGGCCCCTTTCCCCCCATCTTTTGGCAATCTCTACATCCTTTTGGCCGTTGATTATGTTTCAAAATAGGTGGAGGCGATCCCCACACGCACAAATGATCATAGAGTGGTGCTCAAGTTCTTGAAGGAGCACATTCTATCTCGTTTTGGGATGCCCCGCGCCATCATAAGTGACCAAGGAACGCATTTTTGCAATCGATCGGTTGACGTCCTTATGGCCAAGTACGGCATTACACACAAGATCTCCACGGCTTACCATCCCCAAACAAATGGGCAAGCCGAGCTAGCCAATAGGGAGATAAAACATATTTTGGAGAAAACGGTGAACCCCAACCGCAAGGATTGGTCTAACCGTCTATCCAATGTACTTTGGGCATACCGGACAGCTTATAAAACTGTCCTTGGTATGTCTCCCTATAGGTTGGTTTTTGGTAAGGCATGTCATTTGCCCGTGGAGATGGAGCATCGTGCATATTGGGCCTTAAAGAACTTGAACTTCAATTCCCCCCCCCCGCCGATTCGAATCGAAAATTAGACTTGAATGAACTTGAAGAAATGAGAAAAGATGCTTATGAAAATGCTCATATTTACAAGGGAAAGATAAAAAGATTGCATGACAAGATGATTTCCCGGAAAACATTTGTAGTTGGACAAAAAATTTTGTTGTGCAATGCGAGATTACACCTTTTTCCAGGAAAGCTTAGGTCAAGATGGTCAGGACCTTTCATTGTGCATAGAGTGTTTGAGCATGGTGCAGTGGAGATTGAGGATCTTGGTAATGGGTACCTTTCTAAGGTAAATGGGCAGCGGTTGAAGCCATTTCTAGAGGGAGTTCCACAAGAGGAGTTGATCGAAGAGCTGTCGGATCCTATCTACGAGGAACCTTCAACAGGGTAAGTCAAGAGAGGAGAATTGAGGTACTGCTGTACATAATTTCTTTTTCTTATCTTTTAGTTACTTGTTTGTCTGTTGCCATGAGTTCCTTTGCACTTATTTTGTTAGAATTTTCGTCTACTTCGTATTCTTCATCTCTAGCTTATCTTGAGGATTATCTTCTTTGCTTAAGAGCATTGAGGACAATGCTCATGATAAGTTGGGGGGTGAGGCGTACTTTGTAGCCCTTTTTTTATCATGTGAAAAGACTGAAAAAAATTCTGCTGAAAAATTTTTGAAAAAAAAAATGGGTTCCTTTGTTAGGGAAGAAAGTATGGTCAAAATTAAAAAAAAAATGAAGGGAAATAATGGGGACTTGCTTGTCATGTGCTTGGTAGGATACTTAGAACCCTAAAGATCATGCCTGGATCATGTTTTAGACAATAGGATGGTAACATTTAAGTGGCTTCAAGGTTGAGTTCTTTGGTATTTGTTTCCTACTTGAATGAGTAATGAACCTTATATTTCAATCTAAATTAGTTAAAGTGGCCAAACTCGTCAAGTGGAGATCACCTAAACCACATGCTTACTCCCATTGGGCCTATCGTTTAGTTATGGGTTGATCATCATTGCATACTAGCTGAATTAGTACCCTGGGGTACAAACTTTTGAAAAATGATTCATGACATTTCTTGAATGATTGAAACCAGAAATCTTGTCATCACTTGAACCTTACCTTGAGCCTTTCTAGTTTCTTTCCTTTATGTAAAACCTAGGGAACCTTTGGTGTTAATTGTTCATTGAGGTATGGGGAAAGTGAGCAAGACCAATGAAATCATTGATGGTCTTGCAAGAGTCAAAAGAACAGTGAAAATTCTTCCTGAACTCTCAAAAATCTACTCAAAACCCAAGCCAAAACCCTACATACTCCTTGACCAACTCCCGAAATTAAGATCTTCAACTCCTGGGAGTACACCTTTGACTAATGGAAATATGAGGATGCAGCAACCCCATCTCCTGGTAGTCCACTCTCTATAACCGGGAATGTGAGCTGCAGTAAATGAGAATTGGTGTGCAGAGGCCTGGTGACTTACGAACTCCCGGTAATGCACGTTTGAACCTCCGGTAGTTGGAGGTACAGTGGAAGAAAATGGTGCATAGCTTGAAACAGAGGCTCAAACTCCTGGTTAAGCGTACTCTCAATTCTCGGGAGTCCAAATGCTAGGTGATAAAGTTGATGAAAAGGGGTCTTCACTCCCGATTATACCAACTCGAACTACCGGGAGTGTGAAGTTCTGTGGTTAATGGAATTATGGTGCAGGATTCATAGAGAGCCAATTCCCGGGAGTCCAGAGTCCAATTCCCGGTAGTTCGGATTTCCTATAAATACTGATCCTCTGGCTAAACCCTAACTCCCGGTGATTGAAGTGGAGGTTAAGAGAGAGAAAGTATGACGATTGAAGAAGCTGAATGCGGAGTTGGATTTGGGCAGTGGAGATGTGTTATTAGCTCGGTTTTCTGTGCGACCGACTTTTGTTGATCGTATTCTAGCGGAGCAGGATTCTGATGTGATGTTGAGAAAGAACAAGAAGCAAATAGCTGAAGGTGTTGAGAATGAGTTCAGGATTGGCAGTGATGGTATGCTTATGTTTGGGAAGAGAATGTGTGTTCCAGATAGTCATGAGTTGAAGAATAGCATTTTGGAGGAAGATCATTGTTCTGCTTATGCCATGCATCCGGGTGGCAATAAATTGTACCGAATTTTGCGAGAAATTTTTGGTGGAAGGGCATGAAGAGGTACATTACTGAGTTTGTGTCTAAGTGCTTGACTTGCTAGAGGGTAAAGGTAGAATATCAGAGGCCGACAGGTTTGCTTCATAACCTACCGATACCTGAATGGAAGTGGGAGCACGTGACGATGGACTTTGTCGTGGGATTACCGCGATGTAGTCGGGGCTTTGATTCGATATGGGTGATTGTAGATAGGTTGACCAAGTCGGCTCACCTACACCATAGAGAGCTACGCGAAGCTTTATATTAATGAGATTATCAGATTGCATGGAGTTCCGGTGTCAATTGTTAGCGATAGGGATCCAATATTTACTTCGAGGTTTTGGCAGAGTTTGCAGCAGGCATTGGGGACCTCATTGAAGTTCAGTACGGCTTTCCATCTGCAAACTGATGGTCAGTCGGAAAGAACTATCCAGATTTTAGAGGATATGTTGCGTGGGTGTGTTCTTGATTTCCGTGGAGTTTGGGATGACTATCTTCCGTTAGCGGAGTTTGCCTATAATAATAGTTACTAGTCCAGTATTGGCATGGCAACTTATGAGGTACTGTATAGAAGGCGTTGTCGTACGCCTATTTGTTGGAGTGAGGTTGGGGAGCATTATTTGTTGGGGCCTGAACTGATTCAGCAGTCGGCAGATGGGGTGAAGTTGATCCGAGAAAGGTTGAAGATGGCTCAGAGTCGGCAGAAGAGTTATGCTGATAACCGCCATAGAGATTTGGAGTTTGTGGTGGCTGATCGAGTATTCCTTCGAGTTTCGCCTTGGAAGGGAGTGGTCCATTTCATAGGTAAAGGAAAGTTAGCACCCAGGTATGTGGGGCCTTATGAGATCGTTGAGAGGGTTGGAGTAGCTGCTTATCGGTTATCCTTACCGGCAGAATTATCTCGCTTGCATGATGTCTTTTATGTACTTGCTTTTCGCAAATGCATTGGTGACCCTTCTCATGTGTTGCGAGATAAAGGGATTGAGATTCAAGAAGATTTATCTTATGTGGAGGAGCCCTTGAGGGTCATTGATCGGAAGGAGCAGGCCTTACGTTCAAAGGTGGTGCGATGGGTGAAGGTGCTTTAGAAGCACCATGGCGTGGAGGAGGCCACTTGGGAAGGCAAGGATGTCATGAGAAATAAATATCCACATTTATTCGATTCAGGTATGTCTTTTATTTTCGAGGGCAAAAATTTCTTAATGAGGGGAGAGCTGTCACGCCCGAACCAATTTAAAATAAATTGAATTGGGTTATTAAAAAATTAAAATAAAAGAGAAAAGAAAAATAATAGGTGTGGAGTGATTAATAAGATTTTGTGGGATTAATGGTAGTTTTATAATTAAAAACAATTATAAAATGTAAAAATATATATAATAGTTAGAGGATGACACACAAGGGTTAATAACCTTTATAAGGGAGGACAAAGAGGTCTTTAAGGAGAAAAATATATCACTAGTGTTATAGTGGTGGCTCTCAATTAATCATTCTAACCTAATAGAGTTTGGGAGAGAGTTTAGAGAGGAGATTAAGAGAGGGCCTAGGAGAATTGCTCTTTGGAAGAAGTTCTAGTGATTTTGGGGAGAAACAATCTTCTTCAAACTTGTTCCTCTCATTGGTAAGTATAATTCCCCTAACTTTGTTTTTCAATTTTGGTTTTGATTGAGACTGGATTAAAGATTTTTCCTTAATCTCATTTTTGGGTTAATCACTCCTAGATCTACATGAAATCAAAGGTTTTAGAATGATTTTTCGATGGGGGTTTTGGCCTAGATTCTAATATGATTATTATAAGGATGTATATATTAATTGAGGGCAGTCAACTTTCAAAAAAATCAAAGTTTAGATGGATTTTTAATGAAAGTGATTAGTAAAACGAAGTAGTTTTTTTCGGTCTGCTGTTCTGTGCACTGACCGGTATGCGCACCGGTATACCGGGCGACATACCAGTAAACATACCGGCCTTAACAAATTTGTACAATAAGTCTGGGTTGCCACGCAGGTGGAGAAAAAATATACTAGCCGACATGCCAGTCGGCATACTGGGCGGTATACCGGATGTATACCAGTTTCCATACCAGTTTTGGCATTTTTTGGGCAGTAGGTTGGACTTTTCATAAAAATAAAAATTTACATTAACCAGCATGCCGATCGATGTAACGGTTTGGTACCGGTTTTCATACCGGTTTGGCAGAATTTGAGGAAACTCTATTTTAAAAAAAAACAATCATTTTATATTTATCTTAAACATTATTTAAGAGAATTCCAGAATTCGCAGAGATGAAAGAAGTCAGTATTTAATAGTGAAGTATTTAATAAAATTAAGTTCTTAGAGAGAATTCTTATACTATTCAAATTGTATAATAGGAGACCAGTCAGAGTCTTCGAAAGCAGTTCATTAGCTTCTTTCTTGGTGCTTGCATAACTCGGTGATTGTGTAGATGCCTTTTCATATATGTACTTGATTTTGTAGTTGACTACCTGTACGTGTTAGATTGACTGCATGCTTAGTATGTTGTCGTTTTTCTGTAGTATGTATTGGATGCATGAGAAATATATGTCCCTGCTATTATTCCATAGAAGTACAAAAGCAAGTGTGAATGCAAGAATAACTGAGAAATTATTATATGGTACCATTGGATACAAAATTATGGGTAGGTTACTGTCGATTAAAAAAAACTGTGGACAGATTACTGTCGATTAAAAACTTTGGGCGGATTACTGTCGATTCAAAACTATGAGCATATTACTGTCGATTCAAAACTATGGGCATATTACTGTCGATTAAAAACTATGGGCGGGTTACTGTCGATTTATATATGGTGCTATGGGCATGAACTGAGTACAGGTTATCTGTCGGATTAATAAATGTCGCTATGTACATGAGAAATTAAATAAAGGATAAGTGCTATGTACGCAGTAATAAAGAATATGTTGACATTCCATGCTTGCGTGATTGTTAGGGGAGAGACACCACTCCTAGTTTGCTTGTACTTTACTTGTTCAGTTGCTGCACTTACATTTCAAGTACATATATAGCTGCTGTATCTGACACTCCTGGATATCCTTTATTGTTTTGTTTTGCAATTTATATCCAGGTCAGGAGGAGTTGCAGATTCACATTGCCAGTCATTTCGGTCATTATTGAAACTTGTCGGCCTCTCCGACTGAATCACCAAATTGGTCTTTGAGCTTGCCAACTTCGACATCAAGTTCCAGTCAAGGACAACCATCAAAGGCCAAATCTTGTCTGACTGCATTGCCGAGTTCTCTTTTTGGCCAGAGCAGCCTCAAGCCGAAGAAACTCATGCTGATCAAACCCAGCCACAATAACTATCGAATTAGGGTTCCTGGATGATGTTTGTCTACGGTGTTTCTAATTACCGAGGGAAATGGGACCGGAGTCGTCCTCATTTCTCCTAAGGGTGTCACTCAAGAAAATTCCCATCTAGATCAACTTTAGTGCTTCCAACAATGAAACTAAGTATGAAGCCCTGTTCGTCGGACTGAAAGCTGTCGAAGAACTGGAAATTTAGAGTCTTAGGGTCTATAGTGACTCTCAGCCTATAGTCAACCAAATCAATGGCAACTACGAGTGCTGAGACGAGCGAATGGGAAGATATGTGCAGAAGGCAAGAGAGAGATTAAAGCTATTTAGGCAAATCCAAATCCAGTAGGTCAATAGAGAGCAGAATGCTCATGCCGACGCTCTAGCAGGAATAGCCTTAGCAACAGAAGCTAATGAGTAGAGGACGATTAACATCCAGAGCTTGGATTAGCCGAGTATAGAAGTACCGAGGCAAGTAGAAGTCTACTTCATCAGCCATGGTCCAAGTTGGATGGACCCCGTCATTTCTTTTCTCAAAGATGGATCTCTACCAGAAGATAAGAATAAATCCCACCAAATCGTCCATAAGTCGACTCGGTTATGGATATACCCCAAGTCAAAGCTCTATAGACAGTCATTCTCAAGGTCGTACCTCCTGTGTGTACATTCAACATTGGTGGAAGGGGTATTGCAAGAACTCCACACTGACAGTTGCGGTGCCTACACACGGGGTAGATCAATTGCCCACATGGCCATCTCACAGGGCTATTTGTGGCCGAAGGTGATGGAAGACTGGAAGGAGATCGTGAAGAAGTGTGATGCATGCCAGAGGTTCTCCCCAATTATCAGACAGTCTGCCAAGGAGCTTACCCCCTTGCCCAGTCCATGACCCTTTGCTCAGTGGGGCTTGGACATCATCGGCAAGCTTTCTACGACACCAGGTGGGTTCAAATTCCTAATCATTGTTATAGATTACTTTTCCAAGTGGGTAGAGGCCGAATCTCTAGTCACCATAGAAGATAAGGACGTCAAAAGATTCGGGTGAAAAAATATTGTCTCCCGCTTTGACATCCCATACGCCTTAATCTTAGACAATGACACTCAGTTTGTGGGGAATCTCTTCACCAATTTCTGTAACTCAACCCCCCACTACCCCCAAGGCAATGGATAGGTTGAAGCATAAAAAATGATCAGAAGTAGAATCAAGAGAAGACTCCAACCAGTAAAGGGAAGATGGACCGAAGATCTTCCCAGCATCCTGTGGGCCTACCGAACAACTCCCCAACACTCCACACGACAGACTCCATTCTCACTAGCATTTGACATAGAAGCAGTCATCCCATTGGAAGCCAGACTACCAACCATCAGAACTGAAGCATTTGATGAGTCCAGTAACACTGCAACAATAGAAAAGGACCTAGACTTGGCCAAAGAAAGGTGAGATTCGGTTAGGATCAGACTAGCATCCTACCAATAAGGAGTGGCAATGAATTTCTCACGAATGGTCTGGCCTAGGACCTTCAAGATAGATGATTTTGTCCTAAGGAAAGTTGTTGGAAACAAGAAGAAAAGTTCTGACGGCAAGCTCGACCCCAATTGGGAAGGGCCGTACAAAGTGGTTGGCCAGACAGGAACCAGAGCTTATTGACTCGAAGGACTAGACAAGGCACCAACACCACCAACCTAAGGAGATATTATCACTAGACAATGTGTAATCTGGCCTAGGGCCCTTACTAATCAGTGAAGTGGTTCTTCTCAAAATTTCTGCTATGTGTCAAAAAAGTTTCCTATCTTTTTTATCGATGGTATTGCTAAAGCATCAACAGTTGCCATTCATCTATAAAACATGCATACAGCTCTTTGGTGGCATTGTCGAAGTAGCTTACAACCGACATTCATCTACAAAACAAGCATGTAGCTCTTCGGTTACATTGTCGAAGCAGCTTACAATTGTCATTCATCTATAAAACGTGTATGCAGCTCTTCGGTGGCACTACCGAAGCAGCTTACAGTTATCGTTCATCTATAAAACGTGTATGCAGCTCTTCGGTGGCTTTACCGAAGTAGCTTACAATTGCCATTCATTTATAAAACGTGCAAACATTACTTCGGTGGAATTGCCAAAGCAACTTTCCAGTTTTCGTTTATCTATAAATCATGCAAGTGTTACTTTGGCAAAATTATTGAAGCAACTCTCAAGTTTTCATTTTATCTATAAAACATGCAAGTATCCCTTTGGTACAAATACCGAGGTGACCTACACGTATAAAATATAACTTATTCGGCCAAGCCAAGGATGAAGGATTTGGCTCAGCAAAGCCTTTGCCTCAGTTGGGGAAAGAAGGATAGACACCAAGAATGAAAGCAACAATCAATCACACAAGTAAAAAACACTCGACTGAGATTCAAAAAAATATTACAAAAGTAGGAGGACCAGCCACAAGTCAGCTTGACCCAAAAAATAAGCAAACAAACATAAACAAAGATGAAGACCTTCAAGCATCAGGAATGGCCGGAGCAGTCGTGGAAGGCTCAGCCCTATAAGGTACAGGAGATGTTGTCATTACCTACCAAGCTCCACCAATGCCGAAATCCATGGAAACCAAAAACGTCCAGCATCCATAGATGCCTTGAGAGTTAAATCCCATGGCCAAAACGTCGCTAAATCAACGAAAAACTGATGGAAAAGCAAAACATTCGCTAATAAAAGCATAAGCCAGTACCTGGATCAAGAAAATCGAAGGAGGGAAGCCTGGAAAAGTTCGTCGGGAATCTGTTTGAGGGTTGCTGGAAATCGTCGAGGCAGTGGTTGGAAATCTCCAAAGGGCTGGAGTTTGTGCAAACCGAAGGGAGCAGAAACCCTAAGTGGGTATTTATAGTAATGACCTGGGCGGGAAACCAGATAACCGCCCGTCCGACCCAGTCGGTAAAAGCAAAAAACCATCATTACTGTCAGCATGGGAAGTTGAGCCTATGCCACCAAGTGGCCTCCACGCATGAACGTTGTCCCATATGCCACAGGTGTAACACCTTTTAAATAATTTTAAATCAAATTATAATTATTATTAAAAGATGGAGAAGAAAAGATAAAATTATGTAAAGTGATTAAGATGATTTAAACATTAATAAGAAGTTTTTAAATATAAATAGGTTATATTTATATAATACATATGTATTATAATTAGGAGAAATGGTAGGCAAGGGTAATTTCATATGTATATAATACATATGTATTTTAACTGCTAAGATTTAGTAAATAAAATATGAAATTTCATATTTTAGTCAATTTTTCTCTCTAAAATTTTCAATTTGCATTAGTATATAATATAGATTAC
>NMUG010006676.1:0-12461 GCA_002855965.1 Monotropa hypopitys | reverse complement strand
GTACAATTTTAGTGATATCTATCCATGATTACTAATCAATTGTCAGGTATACGATTACGATAATATCTCCCTACGATTGTCGTTCAAGTTGTAGAATTTTAAATTTAGTAATACCTACCTACGATTACTAATTAAATTCCAAAATCACGTTTTACGATAATACCTATCTACGATTATCGTTCAAAATTTCAGAAAAAAGCGACAATTAATAATATCTTTCTACGAATATTAATTATTTTCTTCCGTCTACTTACGAAGAGATCCTGTTACCCACAATTATTATTTTCCAAATCATGCCGACAATAGCATCTTTCTAAAGCTGCCTATTCAAATCGATTTTTTTCAAAACATTGTGATATCTGCCTACGATCTTAGTGTCCAAGTGTCAGAATTTTTCGGCGTCAACTTCCTATTGGTCGTCCAAACGAAAACTTTTTCAAAAATGCGTTGTCACGAGTACGATCGTCAACCTACGAAAACTTCGGTGATATTTTCCTACAATTACCGTCAAGTCCCTAAAAATTCCAAAAAGTGACGCCTTTCTATAGATGGTCCGATAAAAGTTTCAAAATACATTTTTCGCGATCCTAATTGCCCGTTCACAAAAATTTCGGTATTACTTTTCTACAAGTACCGCTAAGCGTCATACACCATGAATAACATCTTTCTACGGTTATTGTGCGAAAAATAATTTTGACATCTTTCTAAAGGTCATCCGTGCAAAATCCTAGCGGCGTAATCTCACTAACGATCGCCCTAGTCGAGTTTAAAATGACATTTTCAAAATTTTTGATACTGCCCAAAGTGCGAGAAATTTATGAACGGGTAGCCTGACGGCTAGAACACTAGCGATGTACGTTCATTAAATGTTAACAACAATGCAGGTTTTCGACTAATTAGCGTATTTCCTAGTACATGTATTCAAAATTACCGAAAGCAGGAAAGAAAAACAGTCGACTACTTACTTGTATGATCAGATCTATATCCGCCGGAAGTGAATCGATCGAAGGATCAAGCACCGAGACGTTGTCAAGTGAAGACAGAGCTCTGCTAACTCTCCCAAAAGTCTTTGGAAGCTTGAAAACAGAATGGAGGCTCACTGCCTCCGTGTTTCCTTAAGAAAGCACCATGTCGCAACTATAGTTGCGACATCGGTCAAAAAAGTAAATACAGTCAGCCTCGAGCCGTGTGCCAAGCTGGCATCCAAGGGGCAGGGTTTGGCGCCATTCGGGAATGGATCAGATTTGACCCAAGCGCGACCCGTTGGTCCGAAATGCAACTTCAATGAGCCGGATCTGCGTTATCGGCAACTCCAAAAAATTTTCCGATTCCACCAGCAGATGTCAAATTCCTCTGAGGAGACAGGAAAAATCCGAAACATATAAACCGTGAGTCAAAATTTCATGCATCAATTAGTCTTTGTCTACCATTGCTACGCAACGTACACAAAGAGGGGCATCTGTTGATACCCAAATTTTGGCTCAGCCCCCGCAAGTTCAGAAATCAGCAAAACAATCTTTTTCAGTATCCGTATGCACATCCGAAATGTTCAGACTCACCGCGAACAGCCCCGACGTCAATCAAATTTATCAAAATGACAAACCCGCAACGGTAAAGTGTTGAGGAACATTTACCCGTCTCAGAATTCTATTCCGATGCATCAATCGAGACAAATTTCAAACGAACGGCACAGAAATTGCATCCGAATTGGCAAAAGGGCCGGCACAAGCAGAATTCTACACGAACGTCCGAAATTTTTCTTCTAAGGAGAATATCTTAGACGAGCACATTGCAGAGAAGTGGGAATAAAAACTGACTCCATCCGATCCAGCACTGGAATTCAGTTAAGGATAAACGTCAATTCGTTCAGATTTCCATGCAGCGGTCAGCCGGCCTCGGAAATCAACAGACGTATTTTGCACAGACCTCATCTTCAAAGTCTGAAATTCCCTACGGAACAGATTTTCTGCAAGTTGAGCAGCCCAGGAGGTGCACCAACCGCTTCTCATTTCAGTCAGAATATCAGAGCCGTATTTTAGAGTTTTTCCGGGAACTGTCCGAATGAAGCCCGGGATATTTGCTATATTCGTGATCCAACACAGCGATCATGAATATCAAATTTAAAATGTTAAAGTCAGAGTTCTCCGAGGGGACGGCAAAGTGTAAACAGAAGCTTCGGACCAAGATCAGATCTCCGGGATACTTTTTCAATTTTAAATTTATTTTCTTTTATTTTTAATTAATTTTTCCGAAAAGATAAGCTTAAACCGACCTTGGAAGCTTCCTAAAATATCCAGCCAACACGTGGCAAGCAGGCCATGCGTTTTGGAAGATATTCCCCTATGTCGCAACTATAGTTACGACATTTACCTTTATATATAGGAAATCTCCACCAACATAATCCAGACCGAATAACCTCATTCCAAGTCCATTTCAAGTTCAAATACCAAAGTCTCCAAGCATTTTCTATAAAAAAATCTTCCAAAAACTACCCAAACTCCGACCAAATATTCGAAAAACCAAAATCCAACCAAGAACAAGCCTCGTTCTTGAAGTATCTCGAGCTTATCTTTCTTCGGTAAATTAATTTGCCTCTTACTCTCGGGAGACTCTTGATAGTCTTCTAATTCATAGTTCGGTATTAGTCACTCGGCCGCGTCCGATACTATACCCTACTATGTTTTAAAGAAGCTATCTACAGAAGTCGTCTCCCTGATTTGTACAGATCCAAGTAATATATTTGCTGCAATTTTTTAATACTTGTCTTTTATGCTTTCAAACCCATATCTGTTTAAAGAATTCATTATTTTATGTCTTTCTCCTCGTTAGAATTCGGCACATGCTTGGCTATGCCGGCTCCGCTGTCGCATACGAGAAAAACATAAAAATATCTTCGCCCGAAAATATCTGCCGTCTAGCGCGGAATATATCTAGCTCGGTTTATATATATGATATCTTATACCCCTTGTCCATAATACATATTACAGCATATACATTCTATCTCTCTTCAGCGATTAACTTTCGCTTTCCCCAAAAAAACACTTTCAAATAAAATTAAAATCCTGTATCCATACTCTGAAGTGAAAGCTTGCAGTAGCTGTCAGAATCGGATCGAAGGAATGCCTTGTGACTCGGAAAATTTCCGAAGCACTTGATATCCCGGGAGGATTTTTCCACACTAAGAAAGTAAAATCCCCTCCCCCAATTTTCAAAACCCAGTCGAAGCTCTGTCCGATTGGTAAAAACAATCCTTCTTCCAAAGCCCGGTTAAAACATATTCCAGCAATTTTTACAGAAACTATTTTTCCAGTCGAAGCCCTGTCCGACTGAAAAACACAAAACACTTTAAAAAGACAAAATCAAATTCCTTGATCCGTTGTCTGAAGTGAAAACTTTTAGTAGCTGTCAGAATCAGATCACGGGAATGTCTTGTGACTCGGGTCATGCCGATTCACTTGATATTCTTTGGAATTTTCTAAACCAAAAATATCCTATCTTTTCAAAAAGCGATCGAAGTTCTGTCTGACCTATTTCAAAACATTCCTATTCGAAAAATAGTCGAAACTCTGTCCGACTAAAAATCGTTATCTCAAAGGCAGTCGGAATTCTGTCCGATCATAGAAAAATATCTTTCAAAGATTTTAGCCGAAGTTCTGCCCGGCTAAAATCCAAAATAGATTTCAAGGCATAGTCGAAGTTCCGTCCGACTGCCTAAAAACAAAAATCACTCTTTTTAGTTGGAATTCAGTCCAACTAAAAAAACAATGTTTTCCGATACTTAGCTGAAGTTCTATCCGGCTCAAAATAAAATCCATTTTCAAAACACAGTCAAAGTACCATCCGACTGTCGTAAATAAAAATTAAATTAACAAAACAAAATCATTCTCCAAACACAGTTGGAATTCTGTCCGACTGTAAAGAAATCATTTTTCGCCGAAGTTCTGTCCGGCTCAAAAATAATCCTTTTTCATCAAAACCGGGTCTAAAGTTGCCTGTATCTCTTTCAAAATTCCCCCTTTCCAAAATCGGGCCGAAATCTGCCCGTCAACATCTATTTCCAGGAGTCTTTTCATTTCATACATAAAGTCAGTAATAATTTTATATTTCTCTTAGCCGAGGAAACAATCGATTTCGATTCGAAAAGAGATTTATTTCTGAAAAAGAAGTACCGAAAGGGCAAGTGGGATGCCTAACACCTTCCCTATTCGTAATTAAATCCCTGAACTCGAATTTCTGGTTTTGCAGACACCTTTATAAAATAAAAAGACATTTTTCTAAAACAAAATGACATCTTTTTACAACAAAAATTCCGGTGACTTGGTACACCACAACTCAATATCAAGTGGCGACTCCGAAAATTCGAAATCGGCATACTCAGGCCGCCATCCATTTTCAAACAAACCCCCATATTTTTAAATCAAATTCATCAGCGTATCTTTTCCCATCCCGGAAAATGACTCTCACGGTACGGAAGGCGAGAGAAGGACGGAAAAATTTCCCGGCGTGACACATACCATTCAGATTCTGGATGACATGTTGCATGCTTGTGTGTTGGACTTCCAGGGAAGTTGGGTTGATCATCTACCGTTAATCGAGTTTGCATACAACAACAGTTTTCACTCAAGTATTGGAATGGCACCTTTCGAGGCCTTGTACGGTAGGCCATGTCGCTCACCCATTTGTTGGCTAGACATTGGAGAATCCACTATCATTGGTCCCGAGATGACACAACAAATCACGGAGAAGATCAAGACCATTCGTCAAAGGTTGCTTATAGCTCAGAGTCTCTACAAGAGTTATGCTGATCGACGTCGCACTGCATTGTCTTTCGAGGTTGGTGACCACGTTTTCTTAAAGGTTTCGACTCGCCGCGGTATTTCACGATTCGGGAAGAAGGGAAAGTTGACTCCACGCTACATTGGGCCATTCGACATTATTGAAAAGATTGGGGAAGTTGCTTATAGAGTCGCTTTGCCGTCGAATATTTCCAATGTTCATGACGTATTCCATGTCTCCATGTTGCGCAAGTACGAGCCGGATCCATTGTATATCATAGATTGGTCAAACGTTGAGTTAGAAGCCTATGTATCTTACGAAGAGAGGCCGATACGCATCCTTGATTCATGAGAGCAAGTGTTGCGGGGTAAAACCATTCCGTTGTTGAAAGTCTTGTGGAGTAACCACGGTGTCGAGGAAGCCACTTGGGAGCGAGAGGACGAGATTCGCGCTAAATTTCCGGATTTATTTTGATCATTTGTATCGATTAGTACTTGTCTTGTATTTTGTACTCCCACCCTTAGTAAATTTCGGGGAAGAAATTCTTTTAAGGTGGTTGAGATGTAGTGATCCATATTTTCAAGTTATATTTTCGGAATTAAATTCGTGTTTTAAATTTATTTATGGATCTTGGTTTACATTTATCTTAAAATCTTATCGCGATTTTGATGTAATTGTCCCCGGATTACAATGGAGAACTCCATTACAAATCCAACGCGACTTAAATCGAGTCAATCGGAGATCGGACGGAGAAGTTAGCAAAATTTCTAGTTTTCCCCCAAAAAAATTCTTAAGGTCGACCGGTACACCATACGACTGTCGACCGGTCGCGGGCAGTCAGTGGGCATTTGTATTATCTGCGACCGGTACACTGCAACGTCATCGACCAGTCACCACATTTCAGTGAGGTATTCCAAATAGCCTCGACCGGTCGAGCTAAATCCGTTGACCGGTCGCGAAGTCAAAAATTCATGTTGAATGGTTTTAATTAAGGGCATTTTCGGAAATTCTTATGTGAGGGTATAAAGGGCTAAGTGGAGTTCGAACTCCACTCCTTCTTCTCCATTTTATCAACCCTATCCACCCTCTCCCTCTCTCTCTCTAAACCTACATTAAACCTCAACCTTCAAACCTCAAATCCAAGGATCAAACATGCTCAAATCGCAAAACACGAAGAAGAAATGACGTTCCTAGCGGCGAGAGCTACGCGAGAAGCACCACAACTTCGTCATTCCTCCAAAATCCAAAGTTAGGGTTTGTTCAAAGCTTCATTGAGGTAGGGGATATCCATCTCTAGTTATGTTTTAGATTAAGCCTTCTCTTTCTCACTCTTGAAATCTAGTTATGTCGCACAAATTTCGTATATACATATTTAGATCAAATTGACCTAGGGTTTATGGTTGAATCATGAAATTGATGGGTTTTATAGAGTTCCTATGGTCATATACACATTGTACAAGGTTTAATTTCATATTGTGAACATATATGTGAAAAACCCCAAATCCATACATGAATCCTATTTTATAAAATAGGGTTTTTGGTCAATTAGTAGTCTTTTGATTAAATTGAGGTTGGATACATGTAATTGGGCCTAATTTAGGCTTAACAGATGGGTTTGTGGCATGGGTCATGTTTTATGAAAATTGGTCGCACATTGCCTTATGTTGCGCAAATTGAAATTGTACATGAAATGGAATGTAATCAATTATGAACACATGTACCCCTTGAAATAATGGATGACCTTGATGTAATTACCAAAGGGAATGTACTTGATCTTTAGGGATTCCCCGGTTTAGATGACTTGTAACAGTGATGTGGGATTGAAATGTTCTTATGCGGGAATGTACTTGAGCTTGAGGGATTCCCGGGGTGGTCGCTCCACCCACGACATTGTGCACAATGGAGGCTACGTAAGCCCTCCCAACGGCCTTTGGGAAAGACGGATTAGGTTTGGTTAGTGTGTTGATGAGCCACTATATCAACATTGCCCTATCAATGTTACAATAATACTTGGATGAATACGGATTGTACTTGATCTTTAGAGATTTCAGGATTCATGCCACCTTAGTGAACTATGGATGAATACAAAGTGTACTTGACCTTTAGGGATTCCGGGATTCATGCCATCTTGTGAGCTATAGATATATGCGGGATGTACTTGATCTGTAGGGATCCCGGAACTTATGGAAAATGACAACAAAACACTCATGGGATATACTTGTAATGGAATCCCCTTGTTCATGATATCTTACAAACATTGAAATAAATGAGAAATCACAAATGGAACATTAAAATGGAAATGGGAACAGTGAATGCATGCTTATGTGGATACCTGACTTTAGTGTCCTTGGTTAACACTCTCACCTTTATATTGGCTTGTAGAGTCACATTGTAGAAATTAGATCATTGCCTTGTATTGCCTCATGCATATTGTTTATATCATTCTGTACAGTCACACACTTGTTCACGCTAGTCTCGAACATGCTAGTAGATAGATATTTCTCTACTTTGGCGTGATACGCCCTTCTTTTTAGATTCTGCAGGTAAGGAACCTCTCCTTGATGATTTTGGAGCATATTGATGTGTTGGGCTCTTTGGAAGACTTATGCATTTCCCTTTATTTCAAATTAGCCCCTTTGGGTTGTAATAGGAGTAGTGATTTGTAATAACTTAACTTTTCTCTTCTTCTTCTATGTGTTGGACTTTATTCATTTACATTCACTCTCGGATTTTCATAGTTGTGTGGAATGGGATGCTTCGGTACTTAGATTTATTTTAAATTGTGATGAACCATGTTTGTTTCCCCATTTAATAATTGATTTCAAAAAAATGGTTTGAAAATCCAGGGCGTGACAATACATATAGCGTTTCGTCCGATGCGGCCAGGCTCCGGGCACTCGGAGTGGTTTCACCAATTCCTTGTAGCTCAAACTCCTCCAGATGTTCCTTATCCGACTGGCGAGGAGGATCAGCCCCAACCTTCTCGTTCCCTGGTCTGTGGCGGCTTCTTTCCCCGGACTTTAATATAGCGGATGTTGCTCGGGGGCCGGGTGGCTAAGCTTGGAGACTTGCTCCTTCAGGAGGGCTATCTCTACATTTTTATCTCTCATCATTCTATCCATGATGACGGTTACGTCTGAGCTGGGTCCGGCTAAGGTGAGGCCAATATCCGGATCGAATATTCCCACAGACTGGTGAGGGACAGCTGCCAGAGGAAGAGGAGGGGGAAATGCGAAGAGATTGGTATTGACTGTTAAGTTCGAGTGTTCAGTCCCCACAGGTCAGGAAAGCTAAGGGAAACTAGGAATACCACCAAAGGTTTGGATCAATCGTCCCACTGTGAACGCCAATTGTGGTGGTATGGAACTTCAGGATTTGCCTTTCTGACGGACGGACCCTCAAATATGGGATCGTCGACGGTGGTCCGAATCAGGGCGATTGCTGTCGAGGCCGACGGTCTATGCGGGTCCCTGCAAAGACAGAAAAGGGGATCCACCTGCTGGGGCTCCTGCAAAACAAAGGTTAGTGCCCGCCGATCGGTTGTGACCGTCGGGGCCTCCGAAGCTTAAGTTAGTCTCTTTTCGAGAAAGAAGACAAAAAGCAAAGTGAGGCCGGACACTAGGCTATCGAGGAGCAGATCCGCATGAACAGTACCCTCAGGGGCTATTTATAAGGATTGATGCTTTTTAGGGTTTAAACTGGTGCGTGGGCCGCACGTTATGGGCTCCCCCGTACGGTGTTAGGCCCGAGTGGTGCACGTGACGGGCCGGTGTGGGCCGGTGCAGTTGGTGGGCCAGGTTAGCCGTACGGTCGGGGGACCTAAAAAGAAGGCGGGCGTGGTGCTCAGTGTCAGAGGTTAGGCCGTAGGGATGCTCCTTCCGCTATGAACCGGTCGGTCAGGAGTGATATTTCGTCACAAGACTGGTGAACGACGCTCTACCGACCGATGTAATAGCCAGAGGAGTCAACTTTGTTTAGCCTATCCATATTGCCGGAGCGTCTTGCCGAAGAGGATTGTCGGACGGTATTGGGGCTTAGCGAAGGGTCGTGAGACCAGCGATACCAACAGATATGAGAGGTCCAGAGCAGGGTCCAGGCCTATCCCGGATCCGACCCCTTAGAGCTAAGGTCCGGCTACCACAAAAACGTTTGGGTCATTTCCATATACGTAGATCCCCACGATTTGGGTTTTCTATTATACCGCATAATTTCCGTATATATTTTGCCTGCTGTTGCGGAGACACGCTTCACTCCCCTTATGCATCGAGGGAGAGATTATGCTTGCCTAGAAACCGTAATCCGTTGCACTATATGCGTTGGAGGTCGAGAAAATCCTATGGACTCTCCCATGAGACTGAGCCGACCTGTGGGCTATTCGGTGCCTGAGCCGAGTAATAACTCTAAACCGACATCAAGGGTTCAAGGCCGAGCTGACCTAGCATGCTCGTTTCCCCATATAAGTACCTAATCAATTATATAAAAAATATACTAGACTAATAAAGGAAGTACAATCAAGAAGCATTAATTATGCACAATAGACATGCCTAAATCAGAATTACAAAAACAAACACTTTGCCAATTGACACACAGGCTACCGCTAATAACATGCAACTATTGGTAGTTTTGTGTGACAAATGTAGATGCTGCCAGCATCGTTAGTGGTAGTTGAGGGAAAGACTACCCGTAGTCTTAAGGTTTGATTTCCAACATTGTATCATGACTTGAATTTCAAGAGAGATTGTTCCTTTTGAGAATTTAATCACATTGTGCGTCTATATGTACAATGTTCTAAACCATGGTGAGAACTTGTGGCTTAAACCACAACCAATGGCAAGGATCAATCGAAGCTACTTCTTAGGGATCGTGCTCGACGATTTGGCTTCTTCTTGAGCTCCCGAGTCACCTCGTCTCTTTCCTTGATTCTATTTACAAAAGGGATCCCATCTGGAGTTGAAACTACTGGTTTGACTTCATCTCTGGTTGCACCCCCATGGAGGAGTGTCCTCATGATCCCCAAGTAACGGAAGGACTCCGCAATTTCCATCGCACTCACTCCCTTATTGGTTCTCGCTTTCACATCAGCCCCTGTCTTTAGCAACACCTCAATCACCTCAGCATGTCCAGATTCAACTGCACAGTGCAAGGCAGTGTAACCGTCCTCATCTCTCGCATCAACATCCACACCCTTCTCGATTAGACCTCGAACAACATGGACTTTCCCCTTAAAGGAGGCTCGATGAAGTGCGGTCCAACCGTGCTGGTCACGTCCATTGATCTCTGCTCCATTATCCAAAAGCCGGTAGATTGTTCTTATTTCCCCCTTGCGAGCTGCCGCACATAAGTTGTCCCCGAGACGAAGCCCATCGAAAAGCCTAGTTTGCCCATGCTCGGCCGCGACATCGTAAGGTGTCTTTCCAATTGAGTTTCTCACGTCTTTGTTCGCACCTTTCTGGATCAAGAGCTTAACCATGTGCTCGTCCCCCAGGGCGGCGGCGATATGGAGAGGTGTGTTGCCGTCACTTATATTTTGTGTGTCTTTCCTGGCACCGCTTACCAGTAATAGCCTGGCACATTCCCTCCGTCGCTTTGCCACAGCCAGGTGTAAGGCCGTGTTCCCATCCTTGGTGATAGCGTCAACTTTGGCTCCGTTAAGTAAAAGGAGCCTTAATACCTCCATATGGCCCCCACCAGCTGCGAGGTGGACCGGCCCCCACATGGACGATTCTGACCTTTCCGTCCTTGCTTTCTTAGCCAACAAGAGTTCGACGATTAATGCTTCTCCGACTGCAGTTGCTGATTCGAGTGGGCTGTAGCCAGATCGGCTCGCAGCCTCGATATCAGCATCAAACTCTAGAAGCAATTGGAGAAGGTCGGGCCGGCTGTGAGCGATCGCCAAGTGAAGCAACGTTTTGCCATCTGAGTCAATTGAGTCCGCTAGTTTCCAGCCTGGTTCGCTCTTCTCGAGGACTTCTCTGATTTCGTCCATTGAGCCATTGACCACAAGTTGAGCCAGCACAGGAGCCCCAACAAACATGAGTCTAAGTCCACTATCGATGAACACTTGCTTCTTCCTTGTGGTAAACCAATCATCTGGAACTGAATCAAAGAACGACAAATAGTCCTTGAACCCTGCACCTGGGGCTACAACGCTATGTAGTTGGAATTCATCGTTGCAGTGAGGGAGTGACTCTGGGAGATAGCCACTTGGAGGGACATGATAGGTTATTTCCACGGAAAGTTTGGTGAGAGGTGCTATGATCCCCGACTGTGGGCGAACCGAGTAGCGATTTTTCTTCACCGGTTGAAGCATAAAGGCAACCGGCATGGTGCACATGACATTGCGCAAGGTGACCTCCCCATAACACTTCTGCCCATGTTCTATCCTTATGACAACCAGGTTGGATGGCTCTAAGCTTATGAGCCTGTCCATCTCTCTCTCTCGATTCCCCCCGATTATTATTCCTTCGGTGAATTTTGATGGAAAATAAAAACCCAAGTATGGGATATGATGAGGAAGTAAAGAGAGATGATTTGGGGGTTAAACTATGCGAGATGGAAATTCAGGCCGGCTCCATGGAGAGAAATGGTCTATTCTGTGCCCGGCTTGTTAAACACCGAAGATCCTGCTGTACGGGTTAAATAACTGCACTTTGGTTTGATGTCACTTTTTTTTGGGGACATGTCATCTTCATTGGGATTTAGTTATTGTGTGGAAAACGACATTTTAATTTTTCAAAGAATGAATACATGAAAGCATATTGTCAATGAAAGTTGTTAATTCCATTTTTTAGTGTTTAATGACGACCACAATCCGTTCCGAATCCTTCTCTTTCACACACGCTCTCGGAAAATATGTGATAAACCAATTTCTGGAACAGCTCGCTCCGCACGTCCAGCTCAAATTCTTCTTCAAAAGAATCTCGATTTTCTGCAAAGGGGGAACGATCTGAAGATACAAGAAGGGGAGTGGTGTACTCAAATTGCCTCCGACGATCAAGTCAATAACTGTTGCGTGGTAGAGAGAATAATCCAAGGATCGAGAGAATAAAAGAGATGAGATAATTATTGTGTACCTGTGATTTTTGTGAACTCTTCCTTATATACTCTAGTGATTCAATCCTGTAAACCCTATCCCCCGTGCCCGATTCTCACGGGAGCGTACTGGCAGTTTCCTTAAGTGTCTCCGCCATATATGGCAATGTTCCCCTTGATGCGCCGTATCCCGTGACTTTAGGAGATTACGCGGCGAGCAGGTATACGCTTGCCTTACGAGGGGATATATCGAACCATTCCTTATAATACATAAGCGATCGACCGTTGTAAAGTCCTCATGGCCGGACTGCTCTGTTATCCTTGGCTCGAGGGGTGCCGAGCCCCTAACCACGAACAATGACCGAGCTGACATTTAGGCTGACCCGTGCACATGTCACAGGGCTGAGCTCGTGCCTTATTATCCGCATCAGGTACTCCCCTGTTTCCGAGCTCCTGCTCAGCTCAGAGGTCGGGAACAATTGATCGTTTCTCTGACGGTTAACGTACCTCGTGTGGTGACCAGTTTCTGCTCGAAGCTTCCTGAACTGTTGGACTTTCGGACGCTGGGGGTCGGTCCTGACCGGAGGGTGGAGTGGTCCCTGCAAACAAGTAAATGGGGTCCTCCTGCTTGGCTCCTGCAGCACAAAGGTGAG
>NMUG010006675.1:0-12458 GCA_002855965.1 Monotropa hypopitys | reverse complement strand
TTTAGATCCTGAAATTCACAACGAGAATGATAGAAAAGAATAGAACACTGGTGAGTATGAGATAGTTTATAAATGGAAATAAGATTAAAATGGAACTGTGGCAAATATAAGACAGACCAAAAACAAGACCATATGAGGAATATGTACCAATACCACGAACGAGAACTTTAGAACCATCAGCAATTGTAACATAAGAAGAAACAGAAAGGGTAACAACATTAGTTAAAAGAGACATGTTGCATGTCATATGATCAGACGCACCAGAGTCGAGAATCCAAGGAGTGTTATGAGTATAAGAAGATGAGTGAAGACTAGTGATACCTGGGGCGACATGGGTCATAGTGGAAGAAAAAGATGCATTTGCCCTTTGAACCATAGAATCATACTCAGGCTTAGAAATAGTAATCTGATTAGGTGCAAGTGTAGCTTGATTAACCCAAATTGGCTTAACATGAAGTTTCCAACCGAACTCAACATCTTGATTTGTTGCACCACAATGAATACACTTCTTTGTACCACTGCTGAATCTAATATTACGGTCGGGATCACGATCACGAGACATCCCAAAGAAATAACCAACAACAATGAAGGAATCAGATAAATATCAATACTCCAAATAAGGCATCAATACAATCACCTGGGCAACCCGCACATCTGAGGCAACTGGGCACAAGCCACTGAGAAAATCAGCAAAAAGTGATGGCAACAATAGTGCGAAGGTTGACGAAGTCTAAACAACAGCAAGATCTGAGAAGGTCGATGACTCTCAAGCTCGATAAGCAAACTTGGCTTCTGATCGACTCCAGAGGTTGACTGATTGAAGGCAGCAGTTAAATCACTTCAATACTACTGCAAACGCAGCAGATACCCACTGCGTATAGAATACGCTACGCCAAACAGAAGAACACTGAATCCACCACAATGAAGGAGCAAACCGGATGGTTCAAGCAAACGAAAATCCTTCTTACGAATGAGAAGAAGGCGCCAGCAATATGAGACAGACCAGTAGCGACAGTGAGACACGAAGCCGAGATCTGGGAGGTCACCAGCTGAGACATCGAGAGAGAGAGAGTGTGAGTGGTGGCGGCTGGAGACGCGATGGCTGGGAGAGGACGACGATGTCTGGACGAAGGTCGCCGGTGGATGGCGGAGGCAGCGTGAAGGATGGCGGCGAGGAGAGGTAGCGAGATCGGGAGAGAGGAAGTTCTCCAGAGAATGGATAGATCCCGTCGGGCTGTGTGGAGTGGCGGCCGGTGATGTCGCCAGATGCGGCGATGCTGACCACCAGAGGGAAGGTGGTGAGGGGCGGCGGCGTTTGCGGTTTAGGGTTTGGATGATGGTGCGGTGGGATTTAGGGTTTTTGGAAGAGTTCCTTACGACCTTACGACAGTAAGGGGGTGGGGAAAAAACTGAAGTGTATTACTTACACTCAATCAAGTCGAGAACGAGAGAGAAAACAAATGTAGGATAAAGTATCATGCTCTGATACCATGTTGAAATAATCGAATATTGTATATTCTTCTTTCAAGGAAGAATTATTTATAGATTGGATACAACCTAAAATAAGGAAAGCAAAAACAAATCAAATCTAATCTAATTATCCTATCTACCTAATTTGGCTAATTGATTACATACCTTAATTACAATCTTTCTAATTGATACACATTACGATATTAATTGATACAAAATCTTTCTAATTGATACAGATTACAATATTCTTCAACAGTACTCAACATGAACATAATTTTGGGTGTGGGGGCTGTCAAAATCATAATCCAGCTAAGCTGTTTCGGGCTAATTGTTGAAATTTCACACCATAGGTTCTAGGTTTAAATGGTTAAACGTCCAATTAGCTGTAAAGTTCTTGTGTTTTTCCCCCTGTAAATTGCATGTAACATTGCATGCACGTTCATTTATTGATCATTTTTCAGGTTGAAAATACTGGGACATCTCCAGCTTCAGAAATCCTTCTTGGTTTTCCACCTACACAACTCGATCATATAGCACTGCTCAAAGCGACCGCCACTGCTGAAAAGAAAAAGAAATCTTATTTACCTCTTGATGTGAAGCCAACTGAAGTGCCTGAGGCGCCGAATGGAACTAAATACTTCTCTGTATTGTTGCTCAATCCATTAAGCGTGGGAGAGTCTTTAACACTTGACGTGCTTTACGTATTGACACACTCTCTAGAGCCTTTTCCGTTGGAGATAATCCAGTCAGAGCGTCAACTTGTCTATTACAGTGACAGCGCAATAATATTGTCACCATATCCTATTAAACAACAAATAACTGTTATTAAGACACCCAGTACCAAGGTAGAATCATTCTCAAGAGTGGAACCCACTAACCGTATTGGTACGGAACTGAAGTATGGTCCCTATGAAGACCGATCTCCATATTCATATTCTCCCATAATCGTTCATTTTGAGAATAACAATGCATATGCTGTTGTTGAGGAGTTTGTGCGTGAGCTAGAAATATCGCATTGGGGAAGCATTCAGATCACAGAGCATTACAAACTGGTCCATGCCGGGGCTCAACACAAAGGTGTCTTTTCAAGGTCAGATTCATGGTAGTTTCATGTGGTAGTTTCTTCTCAGCCTTAATAGTTCAATATATTTGAATAGGTTTCAATATTTTCTTGCTGTCGGGTTTCTTTTGGTTCTTTTTTGTCCCATTTCTATGCTAATTATTTTCTCTCCTGTGGTAAATGTCCAAGGAGATGCGAAGTTATTGCTGTTAAGAAAACATTATGGTTATATTATATAAATCTGCGTTGTCAGTGCAAAATTTTCCTTATAACTCTAGCTATATATGATACATTTCTTTGGTTTTGGTCTTCACAGGATTTGAACCTGTTTTGTCTGAACCTTTCCCTCCTGCAGGGTTGAATATCAATCAAGGCCGTCATTGAGTGGTGTTTCTTCATTCAAGCATCTAATTGCTAGATTGCCCCCTAGAGTTCACTCTGTCTACTACCGAGATGACATAGGGAATATCTCATCATCACATTTGCGTAAAGATTCTAGGAAGGTAGTTATAACTGTCGTATTTTGTTTTCAACTCTAGAAAACAAGAATCAATGTAATTTTGATTGCCACAATTGTCCTGAATACACATACTTTTAAATGTGTGTTTTTTTTCTTGGGGAAATTAGCTTTTATGTAGTCATTTGATTGCATCCTCAACTTGCAAGTTTTTTTATTAGGGAATAACAGGAAGACGCCTTTAAGCGAATATTTTATTTATATTAATTCTCATTCCTCATTATCCAAAACGGAACAACTATCTGGATGAAAGTTATACTTTGATTTTGTGGGAATGTATGCATTCAAAATTGAAAAATACCCAATTCACCACTTCTTTGCCATTTTCTGATCTGGCTACACTTCAGGGTCCTATTGGGTTTCTTTTCTTTATACTCGTGTGCAGTAGTTCTTTTAATATTTTTCTACTTTCCGCTTGATGGAACTTTTTATTTCCATTTGGACAAAAGAGGTCTGTTGAACCATTCACACATTGGTAAATTAAGAAACAAGAAAGTTTAAAATGCTAATATGTTATTGCCGGATAATATTTCTAACTTTGTCTTTGTTTAATTGCAGTCAGAACTGGAGATAGAACCGCGGTATCCTTTATTTGGGGGCTGGAAGGCCACTTTTGTCATTGGCTATGGGCTGCCATTGCAAGACTTCCTTTTTGAGTCATTTGATGGTAGGCGTTACCTGAACTTCAGCTTTGGATGTCCTCTTGCCGAGACAGCAGTGGACAAGTTGACCATCAAAGTGGGTAGAAATCTTTGAATGTATATTGTTTGATTACCTGATTCCACTTACGTTCTCCGTCTTCCTGTCACAATTGGCGCATATATGCTAACCCAGGAGCTGTTGTTTTTAGGTGGTGCTGCCAGAAGGATCAAAAAACACTTTTGCTGTAGTTCCTTTTCCAGTGGAACAACACTTGGAGGTAATTTCTTATGGTATACCATTATTTTTGTTTGCAGAGACATTTGAAACAGCAAATTTGTGATGTGTGAGTGTCTGTGTTGTTGTCACTCGTGATGTTCTAATTTGTACTTTTATTAAGAAGCACTGGTTCTTTTTCATCTGAATCTTTAATTTTTATCCATGGATTTAGTAGGAAATGCATTTTTACGATATCTTATTTTTGTTCCGAAAAAGTTATTTGAAATACCCAGTTTCTGTGAACACGAAGTCGCAACAGTTAATTGTTAAGCCAATGTTTTGACCCCCAGTGATATGGATACTGCCAATTTAACTGGAATGTCATCTCATACGCCTTGATAAATATTTGTGTACTCCCCAGTGGTTTGTATACAGTCAATTTAACTTCACCTTGACCTCTGCAGACCAGTTATTCATACCTTGATGTCGCTGGAAGGACTGTCGTGGTTTTGGAGAAGAGGAATGTAGTTCCTGAGCACAATTCTCCTTTCCAGGTGATTTGACAAACCAGTTTGTACTGATTAAGGTTCAATTAACGCGTGCTTTATGTTAGTTATATCAAGCCACTTGAGTGTAATTTACATGATAGGGGGTTTCTGTATGGGCTCAGGCATTTTTGCACAGTCCGTGTATAACACCCACAAGCCGAATTCTGGGGAAAGCCAAATTTGCCAAAGTTTTGTTTATCATATAGTTAATGGAATATGTTGTGATTTGAGATATACAGGTTTAGGCAATGATATGTTTTCTTGAACGGAGATGATACTTAAGAATTTTAAAATATTTGAGGTTCAGAAACTCTACATCGATGATAGCACTGTTGAGTGTTGTTTCTTACATCTAAACTGTGTAGGTGGCTTAACTGTGAAAGTCTAAGATTTTTCAATACAATTGGTCTTGTAACTTTTCAATTACTTTTTTAACGCAGTTATATATTGCTTCTCTTTGAAATGTAGCATGGTATCGAACTTGGGGTTTTGCTAGACCGTGGATGGGGAGGGTGCGTCTCTCGGGTGTTACCGAGTATGCCACGGGGAGGGAAGGTGTAAAGCAAAGTCCGCGTCGTTGGGGTACAAAAGTGAAGTGCATTGTATAAGCCTTGTGGAACCTCTATTTCCTTAGCTAACTTTTGGGATTGAGTTCTACCAGGACCACCAGTGGAAGATTTTTCCTGTGTGTCCCTCCATGTTATAATATAGCCTTACAGAGCCACTAGATTTCATGAAGTAATGGTCCCACAAATCCACCAATATAGAAGATTCTTTTGCCCGTGCAGAATAAACCTGAAAGACACTGTCACTCAAACCAAAGTTACCTCCAGTCATTTGCCCAAGCTCATGTCCCTCAACTTTGAGCCAAATCCTTTTATCATCTACTTCAGCCAACACCACATTGTAATTGACAAATTCTCTAATTAGTCAGCTTGAGCTCTAAGTTGACACTTGCGTAAATCATCTTCACTTCTCTAGCTAGTCCACTGCAAAGCAATGTTACAATTTGACAGGCCTCCAAGCATGCAATGCGTAAAAAACCTCCTAACTCGCTTTGCCCAGCCCATTCCGCCTCATGCATAGGTAAGAAAGTTCCCAAATGCTTCATAACGAACTAAAAAAAAGATGGACTCACGTGCATGTGCATGAAAGTGCTAGGCTTCTGCTTCATTGGGACAACAATGCTCTGGAAGACTCCAGCTGGGGGCAGGAAGGTTTGAAACAAGCCAAGAAGCTGAGGCTCATGTGGGATAATTTGATAGACCAAACAAGATGACTTAGATTCTCAATATCGCTTTGTAATAGCTCATTTCGGATAAGTTGATAGACCAAACAAGAAGAACAATTTTTAATGAGGAGGCTTGTGGGAAAATGAGTTAAGGTTGAAGATTTTGTCATGGTCTCTTTGCAAACACATTGTCGGGCCAAGTAGAGGGCACCACCTATTCATTGTCTCCACTGGAAGACCTGACCCTGGTATACATAGTGGGTCTCCATTTGTCTCCAAGTGTGAATTGTCTTCCAACAACTTCAAAACTCTTATTCATCACCTTTGACTCTCATTGCTACTCTTCTTACCTTTCTGATCCTAATCTTGTCTCGGCTCTCACCTTGCTGCCATTTCAATCGCTACCATGCTTTTCAAAGGGCTTCACAACCAACCCGCACAGCCCTTACCAGCCCAAAAGTTTTTTGGCCTTAATTCAATTTTCTTTTGCAAGTTCCGTAATCGTGTTAGAATTATAGGAGAGAAACTGGAAGGCATGCCTGGTAATGCTAGTTTGGCAATCATAGCTAGTCCCACTATTGTGATCAGGAAGTAATGGTGGTTCTTTATGGGTATTTCTTAGGGATGATCGTGCAGAACAGGTTGCATGCCACATAGCCATCATTATTAAGTTTTACGAACACGATCAGCATGCAATAAACAGTATTTGATGATTTCTTTCTTTTTCTTTTTGGGTTGTGTGCATGTGTGTTTTTGTATTTCTATCCAACCAGCTATCTCATTATGGGTAATGGCACTAATGATTGTTTGGGATGTTCTTTTGCAGGTTTACTATAACTTCAACCCAATTTTCATGCTTGCAGAGCCATTGATGTTGGCTTCTGTTTTTTTCTTCCTTTTTGTGGCTTGTGTAGCTTACCTGCACATCGATCTTTCCATTCGAAAGTAGGATTCTCAAAAGGTACTGCAAATTCGAACAAACTGACGTTGTTTAGATTTGATATTTGTAACAACCCAAAATTTTATATACGTTTCTGGAATATGTTTATCGATTTTAATTTCTATTTTGATGGAATATGTGGGTGGAGAACGGGATTTAATTGTGAAACGATAAAATTTGGTCATATTTGTTGGTATTTTAGTGTTCACGATCGTTTTGGATATGTCTTTGAAGTTCGGGATGAAGTGGGAAGTCCCAGGGGATTGGATTTCATGTAAAGAGGTCATTTGTACCGATAGGGGTAGCCCATACCGGTACAATGTGCATTAGGAAATTCAATAACTACCGGTATTTTGCAATTCAATAGTTCATTTATTTTCCTCACTTCCAACCATTTTTGGTAATTCAAAATTTTAATTTAAACAATTTTATTTCAATTCTGGACCAACCCACAAATTCATTTTGTAATTATTCTTCGTTTATGTTACAACTTATTACTCGAATCCTTTATTACAAAGCACGTTTAAGATATGTGTCATACCTTATACGAATGATGAAATTCGTTCCTTTAATATCTGTTTAGTAATTAGGAAAATAGTTGTATTACAAGATCAACTAGATATACTTAGTAATGTATAGTTCTGGAATAATTTGTTCTTTGATTTTCATTTCATTCATAGTTATCTTTAAATCTCGTATGCATAGTGATTTCTGTAGCCCATACACCTATTTGATGTTTGACCAAATCAAGCCATGTTGAGAATTTATCAATCTTTAAGATTGTTGGGAGGTCTTAGGCACCAAGAAATAATCACGAGGAGGGTTTTAAGCACCAGAATACAATCTATGATGGCAGGAAAACAGATTATAGATTGTGTTGGAATCTTAGCTAATCAAAGAAAGACAAATGTATGAACATAAACTGCATATAGACAAGCATGTAATGAGTATAGGTAATATGTGTGTTAGATTATATAATTTAGCTAGTATATTAACTTTTTGGTTTTCTAAAATACATGAAAATGTGATAGGGTAAATCATGATTTCCACATCTAAATGGAAAATCCAGTTTCCTGAACAACAGTTTACAATGCAGCACACGCCATCTAGATGTTCGATACAGAAAGTCAAGTGTCAACAGTTGTTTCGCGCGGCTTAAGTCAGCTCTGTGTGGTTTGACGTCCTCACAGTATAGTAAGAAGTCATGCAGTTATGCACGTGCTCGTGAATCTATGATATAGTCACCTACGTATCAATCAATTTACCCGCACTGCAGATTAGGTTAGTTATGTGCGACTTGACATCCTAGCAGTGCAGTGCCAAGTTAATCAGTACAACAATGATGGCTAATGATGTGTACATGTGTTAATTGACTATTGAATAGCGATTAACACATGTGTCCTCACTATTCACGCCTAAATGGATAGACTCCAAGTTCTTAAGAATATAGGAAGTATTTTATTTCCACTAGGTTAAGGACTTTATATAGGAGAAGAAACAACTTGGAGAAAAATACGGAACAAAAAAGATTCTCAAAAGATATGGACGAGAAGTCCTACTCTTATCCTGATCACTACTGAGGAACTAGTAATCCAAAAGGACTCTAAGACTTGGGATGACCCTCTATAAAAGCAAGGTTCAACCCACGAATGAAGGTAATGCTATCTGGCTTATAAATTGTATTGAGTTATTCTCTTTTTCTTAGAGTTTTCTCTCAATTAAGTTAATCACCGGACTAACTAATAACCGAAAAGTCTTCCGGTCAACAGCTACAGTAGGTCCTCTATCCCCCTTTTGTGAATGCAGATATAGGGTTCATCGTAACCAAATCAACTAGACCAACCAGTTCAATCTAGAAAAGTAGGATATTTACGGTAGTAATCACAACCTCATTTTAGCCCCATACAATTGGCACCGACTGTGGAAAACTCACCCACAAAAGAAAAAGCGAAATAGAATCCAGACAAAGACCAGTCCAAAGAAATGGCCATCGACGATCATGACACCCAATGGTGGGAAAATAGGTTGGGGATGGGAAACTAGCGAGAGACACCCATTTTGACCCACCTCTAGCACAAAAGAAAGTTAGGAACATCTATCCTCACATCTAGGGTTCTCGTAGAGGTGTTCCTAACCTAATAGGGAATCACAATACCCCTGCTAGAGGTACTAGGAGCCCATAGAGGGCTCAAGATGACTGCCCAGAGGATAGGACGTATAAAATCAAAGAGGGAGAGTACTCCCTCTTTCATCGCCCAAGAAGGAGACAACTAGTCTCATTTGCGTTACTCTTAGTCTCCACCCAAGTCCAAGTTGATCAGAGACGAGGACCTAATCTAGATTATCAAAGCGCATAACCAGACAATCAAATGTCTGGAAAAGGAATTGGAGAGGTTGACCAGACAACCTTAACATAATCAATAAAAGGGACCCACTGCCCTTCAAAAAAAATAAAAGGGACCCACTGGTAATAAGAAACAACTACCAAGGGCCCCAAAGGAAAATCAAGACTGCAACAGTCACCCTCATCCTTTCGGGTGCTAGAGGACGACACCAGAGATCGAGGGAGGGCCCAACAAGGAAGCAAGGGTAGAAGGGATCCACCCTATTGCTAGGAGTGGAGTAGGGTTGCCAAGGATCCCCCACAGCCCAGCGAACACGACAACAGAACCCACAACTATGCTCACAGTATTCACTAGGAGCATTTTGTGGATTGTGGGTTATTTTATTTAAATTCATCAATTGCTCCATATTCCTCTTTTCCCAATCCATTTACAAATTAATTTCCTCTTTAATTTTAAACCCGGGTAGAAACCCAAGTTGATTGTTCCAATGAGTTCCAAAATACTTTAATTTTGTGATTTGGTATTTAATTTGACTTTACTTACTTAATGGACTCAAAATCTCCCAATGTCACCTTAATCCCAAACCCTAGATTTTCCCAAAATTGGGAATTATTTTATGAAATTGACCCATTCTCATGTGATAGGTCTTTGATGCTATCCAGATGGGGTGTGTGAATTGGTCTTTTAAAAATTCTTGCTTCTTTCAAAGCTTTTTCAATATTTTCTTATAAACTCTTTTTTATAACAAAATCAAAACAATCACAAGCAACCAATCAAGAATGTCAGTGAGTAAAATAATGCCAAAGCAAGCAAGAGGTAAGAGTGAGAGAGAGAGATAGAGATAGAGATAAAGAGATAGAGATGACACAAGGATTTTTATAGTGGTTCAGTAATTACTTAGTCCACTCTTCAGTGTGTTTCCTTTTGGGAGCATGCTGGTATCCACTACGTAATCACTTTATAGAGATAAATGCAAATATCTCTTGTTATCCTATCTCCTAGACTAAGGTACACCTCACACACTCACCCAGGATACCCTTGATCCTGACTGTACTACACACAGAGTACAAATTTTTTACCCCAACGGGATCAACACAAATGTCGATAATACTAAACGTGAAGTATAGATTTGCATACACTCACTGAAATTATGCAATAAAGCCCGGTGCCTATACGCCCTAAGAACTCTACTTGAGAGCTGTAAGCTCTTTCCCACTTAAATATTACACAATAGATACAGTCCAAATCTCACCGGGGTAGGATACGTGATCGTGCTAGTACATGTGTATGGCCAAATATAGAAAACCAAGAAATGTGTCACTGTAAAAGACATACTCTTGTCAAAGTCACTTTCAATGAATAAAATCAATTATCGCTTGAGAGAGTGCTTAAGAGAAGTACGATGAAGTACTCTTTATGACTCTATGAATGTTGGCAAATGAAACACAAGAGTCTAGATAGATACCTATGAATTAAGTATCTCTTAATATCTTGATATGCCTTCTCAAGGATATGAGAATCCTTGGATAATTACCTATCTAAAGGTACAACTAATGAATACAAGATAGGGTACAAGGTAAGCTAAGGCTAATAAAACTCTAAGACAAAATGCTTGCTTCCAATGATGATGTAGCTTGTGAAGCTCTTGGCTTAAGCTATCTCTTACAAAATCCTCTTTTTCAAGATATCGTCTAGTGAATGCTAAGGATGGATGAAGTATGAATCTTCAATCGAAATCCTATTTCTTACTGCACATGTAGCAAACTCATCAACCTTATAGAATCACAATAAGAAATATAGTCAAATGAAAACAATATGTCAACTTAAACTATTCTTTATGATGATATGGCCAATGTAATCTCAAAGGGTCTTTGCTACACAAACTAACCACATATGATAAATTCAAACTAGAAAGAAGTGGTTGCAAGAAATCAACTCTCAACAAGTGTATATATGCCAAGTAAGAACAATGATAGGGTTGAAATGTAAATACCAATTCAGACCACTTTTTATCAATCTAGATGTATAATGTATGGACTTCTTTTCTATGTAATGTAGTGGTGAAAAATAAGGTAATACAAGATATGCTCTCAAATAAAGAAGTCAATCCAAGTAAGACTATGAGAGGTAGCTAAGTATAACTATGCCAAGATTATGTTTTCAATATTTCAACACACACTCTCAATGAAGATGTTTTAGCCAAGTAGGTTTATGAGAGGTGAATCTATTTTCTATGCCAAGTCAAGTTCTATAATGAGCGCAATCATCAAATATATTTCAACAAAGTGTTCTAGTGCCTAGTACCAAATCAACCTTAGGTAAGAACGTTGCTTCTTAAGAGTAGCACAATGTATTATGAACTTGACAATATATTGATAAACTTTCATAAGAATTCTATGGCCAAAACGATTACTATCATACAAGACCAAAACAACTATCTAAAGTTAGCACAATGAAAGTTTAATCAACACAAGAATAGAAAGATGTTACCAATGATGCTTGCTTCAAGTGTTGCAAGAACTCCTTAAGAATATAACCAAGAAGAACAAGGAGAGGACTGACCTATAGACCTCTAACATACACACTTTCAGAATATATTTTTCAGAGTAGCTTAGGAGAGGAAGAAGTTGACTGGTAATGGTTTTCTTTTGAAAATGATAGTGTCAACACTTCTCCTAGAACTCTATTCTCACTCACACTCAGAATAAGGTTAGCTCTGGAGTGAAAGAGGCTGAGAATAAGAGGAAAAAATAGAACCAAGGAAAACCAAAAACTCTTTCTCAGTTGTCCTGTGTCGTGAGTCTAATAGTCTCTATTTCGGAGGAGACAGAAGGAGACTGATATACTCAGTCTCTTCCAATTGGCAAAAGACACAACCCAATGAATTTTTGAATTAAGTCAAAAGGGAAGCCTGAGTATACAGCTTTGACACACACACACATACACAACTCAAAACTTACACAAAATAAATATACTCTATAAAAGTTCAGAGTTCTGAGCAAACAGTGATGTTCCGGAAAAGCAACAACTCTGATTTGAATTTAATTACAAAAAATCACTTAAAACGACCGAATTAAAAACCACAAAAATATTCAATGAGTAGATACAACTCAGGGCTACACGTGGATATATGATATGCATATATCTATATTACAAATTAGCTCATTTTTGGGCCCCACATATAAAACCCATACATATAACACACAACATATCATTTTCATGGACCCCACATATAAAATCCATACATATAACACACAACATATACAATCTATAATCTGGACCGTCGGATTTAAATCTCAATGGTTGAGATTAGGACTGCCATATACCCAAGGGTCAATATTTGTCCCAATCATATTAGCAAGACACATCCATTTTTTGATCCAAGGGTCAATATTTGTCCCAATCATATTTGTGCCAAGATCTCAACCACGTTTGATCCAAGGGTCCATTTGTCCCACTCACATTTGTCCCACTCACGTGAGAATATAG
>NMUG010006674.1:0-12463 GCA_002855965.1 Monotropa hypopitys | reverse complement strand
ACTTCTTAATAATTGAATAAGAATCAAAACATACCTCCACAACAAACTTCTCAACAGTGAGATCCTAACAAAAATAGAAGTGAGTCCAACTAAAATGCACGAATTTGATACGATTGCTCAAACGCTCAATCCAACATAAGTACCACCTTACTTCAACATCTAATGATTCATCCACGAGATTTACTAAGGAGAGAGATGCAAAGATTTCTACCGAGGAACACTAAATTTGAGAAAACCCGCGTGCCACACACATACAAAAAAGGACAACTCCCGATAAGGTGTGGACACGCTGATACAAGAATAAATTTTTTTTTGCCAAAGATATAAGAGACGAAGGATCTCATAAGGGATTAATCTCCTCAAGAACAAGGAACCAACAATCGCTACAGGTACACCGATACATAAGGACACGCTAAAGACACGCTGAGAATACACCGATACGTCAATGACATGCCGACACGCGATAGGCCATTTGTACGAATGCTTAGCATATTATAACTAACGAGGATATGACATCGCACCAACACCCGCGAACCAACCGAAAATAAATGCAACGCATAAATATGCTCCAAACCCTCGAGCCAAAGAACACACCACACCAAACACATACATCCTAGTGTGGTAACCGTATGACCTTGGTAATTTGTTTTGAGACGCCCCGGCCGGTAGGTCTTCTCAAACCAATTCACCACGTCAAACGTATATCACATAATCAAGAAAGTACTCACACACCCACACACGCCAAAATGTGCATGTGCCAAGCCCAAACAATATGGCATGGCACAAACTCATGCCAAGACTAGACCACGATATGCATCTGCACCCAACTTTCCCACGGTCAATCAAACGCGTGCTTCTTTGGTCCACAAACGTCTATCCAACGATCACGTAACGTCCAACGTACAATCGTATTAGAAGATAATGGAAGTCTCTTATCCAACTAAGACATCACAAACGAAAAAGGGAACAATCGCATCCCGATCAAGAATGCCGAGATGATAGAAAGGTGACCCATCAAAACATAGTCCTTTGAACAAGGAAGATTTTCACCAAGAGGAACAACGAAATGTGATCATCAAGTGTCACCCAACTAGAGAAACGAAGTGGCACATCGAGCCACATGGTTGATCCGCGATTCGAGATGTGACCCAAACAAGATACCACAAGGAATGTGAAAAGTCTCACCACATGCATCAAACAAGACGTAAGTCAAAGAAACGTCACCCAAGAACTAACAAGTCTCACAACATAACTTGAATAGAGTACAATTCAAATGAATGCTACTAAGGAGCTAACAAACTCCGTAATGATTCGTCAACAAGTACAACAAAATATTAGATACCAAAAGGGCTCTTATTTGGTGTCCAAGACCATCAACCGAGGAAATATCAACTCATGGACCACGGCCAATAAAACACGAGGTTTCCTAAACTTTCCAACACCTCTAAACCTATGGTCGATAAAATATACGGTGCAAAGTATATATCAAATGAAACACCTAAGGAGAAGCTGAAATCTATTTTGCCATTAAAGTTCAACATCACATAGTGGATACACAACTTGTGTTCAAACACAATTGCCGAAATATGATCCTTCAAGGAAAAAAAAGGAAATTGTCAATACGGATCACGCCAATTAAAACTAACGTCGACCAAAAGGGAAAAAGTCGTGATACCACTCGTAGAGATACAAAACCAAAGGATACTTCACGTGTGCTTCATCATGACATTCTACCTCAACCGAGTGTGTCTCACCAAGAGGAACAACCAACTTCCCAAAAAGAAGTCAAGAACATGATGCCTACGGGTAAACAACAACAACGATCAACTCCAGAAATTTTCTACTAAGAGGGTACCACATTATAGACTTCGTCTTCCCTATTTTTTTTGCTTGGGATAAACTATCACCACATAGCTCACTCTACCACAAGAAGAGCTAGATTTCCATAACGGAAGCGGCCTAGTGCATAGGCACAAAGATGATCCGACTACGAGGGATTTGCAACCACAGTGAGTAGTTGGACATTCAAGCCACCAACCAAGTCAAGAGAGGGATGTCTCTAAGCAAACACGTAAGTGTTTAAACAAGGACCGTCTACATCAAGGTCGGGATAGAAAAATTACACAAGTGACACCGATCACTTAGAAGAGTTTACCACTGGAAATGAATTCACATGAGTGAACTCTCAACTCAAACCTAACCCAAAGAAATACACAATGGTCTAACATTTCGATAGGTGGTAAAGGACACACCGCTGGGACTCCCGACAAAGAACATGCAAAGCTTAAAGGATTTTACAACTCCTTACAAGTCAAAGGTTTGAACAAGAGGATCACTTTCGTTATTGATCTAGGGACGATTCAAACAAATGCATTCGTTTATGGCACTCACAACACAACTCGCAACCATATAACTAACTCACAAGGGGACAACTAATACCATTTAATCAAGAAGAACCGAGTGAACACAAGAAGGACAAACAACTCTCAAGGAGTATTCAAGACTCCACACGAGTCATAAACCCAAATTCCCGCAAATGGACCTATATCTCAAACTTCTCACGACCAACCAGCTTCAAACTAACGCAAGACAAGTGTTCCAGTGAGGAAAGACACATCACAACCGGACTGATGTTTATGAACTAAATAACAACTGCATCAGACAATCCATATAATCCAAAACGAGCACATGCAACTCAATCTTGTGAGGAGATATGACCTATGGGTCATACCCCTTAAAAGAAGAACACTAGAAAACTTTCGGTAACGCCTCAAGAATTTCACTAAAATAATGGAGGAAACACGAACTCGTACGAACCATAAGGCCAAATCTCTAACAATTTCTCAAGGATTCATATCACAAAGGGAAGAACAACCAAGCTACCAAAACTCAAGGAGCTCTAAGAGGCGCTTGCAATCACCAACCCAAAGCCAAGGTTACCAAGATCCCAACACCATGCTCCAACAAGACCAAAGTTCTTGTTTATGAACAACAGAACAAGGGGTAATCCCAATAATAACCTCAAACACTTCCGTGAATCTCATCTTACTACAAACCACAATCTTGACTCTACTGAAATAGAGGAGCCTAAAACCCAAGAATAACCACAAAGGCATACCTTGGTCACTAGGAACGAGAACACGAGAACATCCAAACACTGCAAGGCAACCAGACTTGCTACAAGAGTTCGGTACTTAACTTCCAAAGGATGCAGAGATTTAGTATTCATGGAATGTGACAAACAAGCAGGAAACCTCAATGACACAAGGCCACGATGCGATAGAGCATATCGAACAACCTCAAGCCCCGCCACCAGGCTCGATCACATACTCACTCGCTCCATCAAATCCATGATGACAATCATCCCACCAGAGGAACTATTCCTTCACCGAACACCCAATGGACTACTCATTTCCCAACGGGTGACCCCAATACTAGGCGTCACACTCTAACCATTTAGTCATCTTACCCAAAATCAATCGACGAGACTAACTTAACCACCCACACAACTCAACAAGGACGTTCCAACCACACAAATTCCAAATATGATAGCACCAACCCAATGAGCAATCACCCTAATATAGGAATTTCAGTTTCTCACTTATCACGAGGGACATACTAAATTCCAATACTCCATTAGATTGAATGCAATCGCTAGAACAAGCTCAGTCATCGGAATTAACAAGAAACTGACACCCCAATATAGGGATTTGTCATCCCAAATAAAAGAAATCAATCTTAAGTGAAAGGGATACCACTCCACATGACATACATGGGTCCTCATCGAGCTAAGGGCACACAACATTCCAGAGGGTGGAATTAAGAACAAATCAAGCTTACCACTTGGGGGTACTATCAAGGATCGAAGAACAATCGTACGACGATAGAAAACGATGATTGGGGATCGCCTGCAAGAGTCTCATAATAGATTTACATCCTCTACTAGGAGGGTAAAGCCAAACATCTGACTTACTTAGTCACATACCTGAACCTTTCGCTTAGGACTACGGTAATGATCCTAGACCCAAAGTACAACTTCTAATGACTACTCGGGAGGCTCAACAACCATCCTACGAGAGTCCAACATTCGGTTCAAAGGTCAAGATAGACCGACTAGGGAACTCAACAGTCAGTAACATCAGTTTACTCCACAAGAGGATCATGATTCATAAGTAAGAGTATGAAAAACAAGGCTCGAAGGGTCCACTTGACCGACAACACATGAGGAAATCAAGAGAAGAGATCATCCAACAAGATCCTCAAGGGATTCAGACAACAATAGAATCAATCAACAGGGTTGTACCCAAAGGGAGGAACAATGTACGTGTATTACTTCTTTAACCCACACCAACCTATGGATCATTGCCAATGCATGCTCAAATGCTCACACACACATGCTAGATGATGCAAATTTAAACTCAATGTAACCCATAGAGACTAAGAGTCTCCCCAAAGGCCTAAGTTTTCGAAACCGAAAGCTCTGATACCAAGTTGTCACACCCTGGATTTTCAAACCAATTTTTTTTGAAATCATTTGATAAATGGGGAAACAAGCATGGATTATCACAATTTAGAATAAGTCTAAGTGCCAAAACATCCCATTCCAAATGTATGTAAAATCCGAGAGTGAATGCGGAAATAAATATAAAGTCCAACACATAGAAGTAGGGAGAGAGAGAAGTCAAGTTATTACAAAACCACTACTTCTATTACAACCCCAAGGGGCTAACTCAAAGAAAGGAAAATGCAACAATCTTCCAAAATGACATCAAATCTCCCAAAAATTCATGGAGCTTCAAGATCTTCCAAAATTGGTTTCTTTCCTGCAGAACCTTTAAAAAAGGGCGAGTCACGCCAAAGTAGGAAGTATCTATAGCAAACTATATAAATAATTGACATGACCAGTGTGTGATATGAACAGAGTATATCAAGCATGAATGAGTTAGATGATGCATGACATTTGATCCCACTATACATATAATTCTAACGTAACCGATGCAAACAAGAGTAAGGATGAAAAAGGGGTAGCATCTACAAGCACCCTACTATATGACTTATCATTGTTTCTCATTTATACAAATACCAAGTAGGAGTGTGAGTTCCTCCACTTTCTTTACAATAGTAAATAGTTTCCGGAATTCCATCTTAAGTCTATTCCGTTCAAGTTTCATTGTATGGATAAGTGTTGGAGTCCCATCATAAGTCCACTCCATGTGTTATTCAATCGTATCATAAGTGTCCATTGGAACCCCATCATAAGTCCGTTCTAAATTAAGTGTCAAGTAACCTCGATAGAGGGAAGAGGGTAGTAGTTGGCCGACTAACTAACCCAATTCCTACCTAGCTTTCCCCAAGTAACGTTGGGAGGGCTTAAGTTACCCCCATTGTGCACAATGTCGTCGATGGAGTGACCATCCTGGGAATCCCATCATAAGTCCATTCCCGAATCCATATCAAGTACTCTATCGGAAAATCCCTAGCCACGGCTAGTAAGTCGTATCATCGCGTCGTTCATAGCGTCATTGTGAATTCGTTTCGTTGTTTCATAATCCTAGCCAAAGCTAGTAGGTGTGTCATAAGTCATGATGTTCATTTTCATCCCTAGCCTTAGCTAGTCAATTCACAATAGATCACATTCTTTCAAATTTGCCTCATACATGGCTATAGGTTCAATTCTATCCCTTAATATTCTCATGTGTCAAATTTCATGAATTGAAGCTCAATTTAATAATCTCAAGACCTTAGAGTAAAACCCCCCAATTTTCCAAAAATTGTGAAATCATAAATTAGGGCTTTTTGCATACTAACCTATGACACCAAATTGAACATACACATGACAAGCGAAGACCCTAGGGAGTTCAATCCACCCTTCAATTTCAAGATTTGACTACAAACCCTAGGTCTAGAAAATCCATGAACCACTACCACAAAATTTACAACAATACATTCAAGATTTAGGGAAAAGAGAGAAGAGCACAACTAAGTACATAGTGAGCCATAGAGAAGTCCTACCTTGAAGTAGTTTGGAGAAACCCTAAATACTCGGATTCGGTGAATGGTGCAACTATGTGGCTTTTTTGAAAGCCCTTGAGGTGAGGAACAACTTTAATCCTTGCACTCTCTTCAATGGAGGTTTGGAAAGCCCTCAAAACTTAGAGAGAAGTGAGAGGATTTGAGTGAGAGAGAGTGTGGACGGAAGAGAGAGAAAAAGATGGGTTGCAAAATGCCCTAGAATGACCAATGATGAGTATATATACTCAAGGGGTCAAAATACATCATTGCCCTTCACTTAAAACTCGACAAGCCTTGAATTTCCGGTAGAAGAGGGATGTATTTCCGGAAATTGGAAGTGTTGTTCCTTGACAGATTTTTATGGGAACTTCTGTCTGATAGAACGGCCATAACTTTGTCGTGCGAACTCCGATTGAGGTGATTCAAATTGGGTTGCTTTTACAACTCAATTGTCTACAACTTTCATGAATAAAGAGTTTCGATTCTCCAAAAGTACAGGGGTCAAATTGGGCTTGCAACACACTGCACTAAAATCTCAACAGCAAAGAAAATTTTAATACTTGGACTCCCGCAACCAACTCCCGCAAACTCTCCCCCTATTCCCGGTAATTGGAGGTTTTGATCTCCCCAAATCCCGCACAGCACTCCGAATTCCCGATAATTGGAAGCCCTATTCCCGGTAGTTGGAGAAGAAAGAAAGAAAGTGTAATCGTTTGGGCCTAGATTCTTCGTCCGGACTCCGATTGACGCGATTCAAGTTGCGTTGGATTCGTAATTAAATTCTCTACGATATTGATGAAGAACACATTCAAATTTATAGGATACCTCGGGGTCATAATGTGCCTAGAAGGCCCTAGGCACATTGCCGGAATGACTCAAGGCAACGCCAATTCACTACCGGGAACACTAACCACTCCAACTCGATAAATTAACATCCATTGGACTCCCAACCTTCATTGGTTACTATAAAAACTCATTTTCCAAAAATAGATAGATTATTTATTGATTATATAAAAAATACGTTTTCGTTTAAATCTATATTTAAAATTCTAGGTCGTTACATAATGACTATGACACTTATGTGTGTGTGATACGCTACTTGTTGGTTGATGGTTAGAAGTGTGTGGCCTCTTTGGGCCTTATTAATTTAATTAGAAGTTCTGAGTAGGACTACTTGTGTGTGAGTCCATGTGAAAAAGGGAGGTGTTGTCCCTAGGTATGTATTGAGATAATACATGGCACTTGTGTATGTGCTAAGGTGGCCAGTGTGAGAAGAATAAGTGTTTTACTTATAAGGTGGCCAGTGTTGACAGTTCGGCATTTGTTACCAAAAGGCTTTGTATAGCCTAAGGTGGCCAATTTTGGCAGTTCGGCCTTTTTGCAAAGAGGCTTGTATAGAGCCTAAGGTGGCCAGTGTTAGCAGAAAATAATAATAAACATCAAATATGACCATGTGGACTGGCCTTCGGGTAATAGGAAGTCATATGAACCATATGTGGTAAATGTTAATGAATAAAGAATATAGCCGATTGGACTGGCTTTCGGGCAAGAGTATATCAAATCATATTATTGGGTGTGTTTTCACTCTAAAATCATAAATATAAAATTATAGGAATATAAGTGTTTTAGGAGTATAAATGGTTTATGTGCCATCACACCAGTTATGCATCGAAAATAGTATGCATTGAAGTATGTAGAAGAATAAATGATTATTTTTAGAATTAATCATTCTTATTGAAAGGAGGACATGTTAATAATCACCATTCTTATGCAAGTGTAAATTGTAGTAATTAGTAAAGGTACTTACCTTGGGAAATAACATCGTTATGATAGGAATGGCTTAATGACTACAAATGTCCCTAATGATCCTTAGAAGTTAATGACTAGTTGTAGAGGGCATTTTACACCCTTCGTACGTTGACTGTTGCTTGAACAAACTTACATGGTAGACATTGAGTACGATGGACAGTCCCTTGGAGTTGTCCCCCTCCTTGGGCATAGACTTGCAATAATATAAATAGAATGATTATTTTAGTTACCCTTGAATCGAGAAATAATTAATATGGAACAAACTCTGGATTTCCTTGCTTGTGTCTTTCTTTTCTTTTGGCTTGGAAATCCAAGATTTTGGAGGCTTGAGGATCGGGCCCACTACAGTCAGGCTTGGTGCAGTGTTAGCCCTTTCCGGTGGGCTTGGCAGTTTATAGCAGGTGGTTGTGCTGGCTATTTTTGATAGCCCTTTTTGTTACGACTAGTTCTGTAGCCTGTTAGGCTTATTCAGTTATGGTATCTACTTACTTTTCAGGCAATATAGCCTTGTACTTGTTGTTGCTAGTAGTTGTCAGAGTTGTTATATTTTAGGATTAGTGATATGTAGTCTTCCGTTGTACTAGAAGTTCTATATTGTTGTTTTGTTGGGAGATGATGTTTTATCCTGAAGTTTAAAAGGCTTTTTCTTAATTGTATCTTGTTGTGATTGTATCTTTTGAGGTTTAATTATCAAGACTTGGGTTTTTAATCTTGAGGTGTTCTTTGTAACATTTTCCTGTACAATAATTGTTTTAATTCAAATAATTATTGTACGGGTCGTTACACCCGGGATCATTTTTTAATTTTTAAGATATTTCATTTTCATTTTTATTTAATTTTTACCAAAGGAAAGGGGCAGGAACCTTTCAAAATATCCAAAATATCCCAATTTTAGCTCATGGCCCACGTGCCTTCTGATTGGCCAGAAATTAAGCTATGTCGCAACTATAGTTGCGACATCAAACTTCTATAAAAGAAATTCAACCTCCAAGCATTCAAGGGTTCAAGCTTTCCCATTGCTGTCCATTTCAACCAAAATCCCCAAAGCCTCTGGGCATTTTCTTTGCAAACTTTCCGAAATCATTTTAAAATCGGTCGAACCTCTAGCGAAACCTATACGCATCAAGAACACACTTCGTTCTTGAATAACCACCCAAATCCCGAGCCAATTTCCAACGACCAAAAGTCTCGCTACCAAATCAAAACCCCCCAAACCTACAAACCCTCTTTCCACAGCTTTGCGAAGTAACCGAATCTAGCCGAACCTCTGCCCGTTTCCTATAGTAAAATTCTTTTGTTTCTTCTATTCTTGAGAGACTCTTGGTAGTCTTCTAATTTACAGTTCGCTATTAGTCACTCGGCCGCGCCCGATACTATACATTACTATATTTTAAAAAAGCTACCTTAAAAAGTCATCTCCCCGAATTGTATAGGTACAGATAATAGAAAATTTTTGTTAGATATTTTCTTCTCACTTTCTTCATTTCTATACAAATGTCCGAATAAAGAGGATGTCCTTTTATGTTTTTATCTTCATTAGAATTCGACACATGCTAGGCTATGCTTGCTCCGCTATCGCATACGAGAAAAACATAAAAACGTCTTTGCCCTATAATGCTATCGGCTCATATGCCATTTTTTAGCTATCGCTTTCATTTTCATTTCTATAGCCCAAGCTTGCCGGTATGCTATATACAATTGACGTCTAGCTCGAACTATACCCAGCTCCCTGTCCATATATACATATACTTATATATTATATCATATACATATGGTCTCTCTCTCTTCAGCGATTTATTTTTGCTTTCCAAAAAACACATTAAAAATAAAAACAAAAATTCCTCTATCCGACCTCTGAAGTGAAAGATGGCAGCAGCTACCAGACTTGAATTAAAGGAATACCTTGTGACTCAGGTTATTCTGGAGCACTTAATATTCTTTGGGATTTTTCTCACTCAAGAAAATAACTCCCTCCCCAAAATTAAAAAATCATTTTACAGTCGAAGCTCTGTTCGACTGGAAAATATGAAAAACATTTTAAAAATTAAAAACCAAATTCCTCGACTCGGGTCACTAGGCAAAAACTTGCAGCAGCCGATCGATCCGGATTAAAAGAAATATCTTGCGAGTCGGGTCATTCTGGACCTCTCGATATTCTTTGGAATTTCCAAACAAAAATCAAACATTTTCAAAAACACGGTCGAAGCTCTGTCCGACCAAAAAATATAAAAATCATTTTTCACAGTCGAAGCTATGTCTGACTGAAAAATCCAAAAACACTTTCAAAAACAAAAACAAAGTTCCTCGATTTGGATCACTAGGCAAAAACTTGCAGTAGTCGATCGATCCAAATTAAAGAAATATCTCGTGAGTCGGGTCATGCCGGATTACTCGATATTCTTTGGGGTTCCAAATAAAAAATACATATTTTTTAAAATACAGTCGAAGCTCTGTCCGACTGGAAAATACAAATAAATTAACAAAATAAAATCCTCCGATTCAGATCATTAGGTGAAAGCTTGCAGTAGCCGACCGATCTAGATCAAAGAAATATTTTGTGAGTCGGCTCATGCCAGATCACTTGATATTCTCCGAGGACTTTTTCAAAATAAAAATCTCTCTTTCAAACACAGTCAAAGTTCTATCCGATTGATCAAAAACATTATTTTAAAATACAATCGGAGTTTTGTCTGACTAAATCAAAAATATTCTTTAAAAATAGAGTCGGAATTCTGTTCGATTGTAGAAAATTATGTTTCAAAAATGCAGCCGAAGTTCTGTCTAGATAAATAAAATCTCGCTTTCAAAAACACAGTTGAAGTTTTGTTCGACTATCAAACAAAATCTTTCTTTCAAGGAACAGTCGAAGTTCTGTCCGACTGCCAAACACAAAATCATTATTTACAAATGCAGTCAAAATTCTGTCTGACTATATAAAATCATCTTTCAATACATAGCCGAAGTTCCGTCCGACTCAAAAATAACAAAATCCAATTCTTTCTTCTAAATCAAAACTGGGCCGAAAGGCTGTCCGTCAAAAACTATAAAAACAGAATCAATTTATTCAATTTCATTCATTTACATCAGTACTATTCATTCATTTCTCTTGGCCGAGAATACAATTGATTTTGGTTTTAAAAGAAATTTTCTTTTCAAAGAGAAGTACCGAAAGGGCGAGTGGGGTGTCTAACATCTCTCCATTTGTAATTTAATCCCCGAACTCAAATTTCTAGTTATACAGACACCTTTTTCAAATAAATACCAGTGACTTAGCACACCGCAACTCTATACCAAGTGGCGATTCTAAAAAACAAATTTATAATAGGTTGCATACTGTCTAGGTCATTGCAAAACCATTATTTAGTCTGAATATTTTCTAAAACCGGTCCAATCAGACAGTCATTCATTCTCAAACAAAATTGCAAACAATCCCACTAGCATGGAAATTCCATTCTGGAAAACGAATCCTCCGCATAAGGAGGCGAGGGAAGGACGGAAAATTTTCCCAGTGCGACACGTCCATTATAAGCCATTCGAGAGAGCAAGAGAGAGAACTGAGAGTGAGTGAGAGAGAGAGAGTGTGTCACACTCAAAAAGTTTTAATCGATTCTTTTCGTCGTTAATGAATCCATAAAATCAAGTTCGATTGAGTTTGTCCTCGTTCATTGGTAATCGTCGTGGTTCGTTTGATGATTAACTTGTTAATCGATCATTGGATGTGTGGTATCGCTTTGGAATGGTTTGTCGAGGTAAATAAGATTGGGGAAATGCTCGTGGACGCGTCGCAAGTCAGCCCGTGGAGTTTCAGCCCATTCTGGGCCAGTTGGGCATTGCCCGTCTGGACGGGGAAGTGGTCTGCACTGGACGGAGGAATTTGCAGACCGAGGTTCACTCAGATTTGGCCTGGTCCGGACGGGGATGGTCTTCGTCTAGAAGAATGGTTGGGCCCGTCTGGACGAAGATCCTTTGGGTTCCGGATGGGAGGTTCTGTAGAAAAGGGTTCGGTTTTTGGAGGCTTGGTTCGGATGGAGGAGGTCCCGTCCGGACGGGAAGGGGTCCGAATGTGCGTTTTGGTGAGTTAAATGAGGGACAATTGCGTCCTTTTGCCTCCAACCCAACCCCTTATACCCAAATTCGTGGGATGACTCTCCCTCTCTCTCATTTGAGCCCTATCTCTCTCTTTCTCAAGAACCCTAGCCCACCATTGGAGCTCCTCTTCCTCCTTCAAATCAATGAGCCAAACGAACTCGGATCGAGTTTTGCAAAGGAGAAACGTTGTTCACCACGTCAAGATCTCTCCGGCAACGTAAGGATTGAAGCGATTAGTCGTCGTTCTTTGGTAAGTCGATTTCTAGAAATGGGTTTCTTGACTCGCGCTTTTGGTAAATGTTGTTGTGCGCATCGTTGTGATCATTGTGACATATATAGGTTTACGAGTGTGGGTTATGGCGGTGGTAACTTTTCCGGTGACTTTCTGGCAAGGCGACTCCGGTAACCAAATGTGGATAACTCTTAAATTCTACCTTGCGTGCGTAGATGTGTTCGTTCTAAATTCACTCGTTTGTCGTTTAATCGTTTGATTAATTGTTGCTCGATTTCCCCCTTACGCTTATGTCGCGTAGTCAAATTTTTAAATCATTCA
>NMUG010006673.1:0-12464 GCA_002855965.1 Monotropa hypopitys | reverse complement strand
AATACTCAAATATTGCTCATACTCTTTCCCAATTCGATAATACACTAAGTTTTCATCAAGGTCACAATTCCGAAGAATATAAACTATCCATACAGACTCTACTCAACTCAACTCTCTCACCACCCATACATCCTCAAGATGCCACTCTCATTTATATCTCCACCGTAACATAGGTGACAAAACTACTAATACCATACCGAAATTTTCTTGCTTGCCATAATTTTTAACTTCCATGCTTCCCCCTATTCACAATAAGGTTTCTTTTCAAAGTATACTATTACCACCCCAAGACAAGGCTTAATGGAGCACTAAATCCCAAACATTTTATAACTTTCGTTGACATCTCGATAATAACATACGCTATGCATAATACAAGCCACACTTCCAGTTATCCTCATTTCAGGCTCAAACAAAAGAAACACACACAGATTCATATCAGATTCATTTCCCTCTCTATATCTTTGGCAATCCACAATCCCCATTTTCACTCATTACTTCCATCATAGGTCACACACATACATTCAACTATATGTCTCAATAGTAAAAAGTTATAGTACACTTATTACTCTTTCATCCACACCGAAACAATTCGACTCTAAGGCTTATTGAATTTTTTTTTGTAAGTCACCTTAAACAAATTTCTGCACTCATAATTAAATTTCTACCACCTGTCCAACTATGGACTTAACATTAGAACACATGTACCGCCATTCTACACCACTTCCGATCCACAGGTCACTAGGTTGCTTAACGTGACATGCATACTTTCATGCAACCATCAAATTATCATAATAGTGAGTACATAACAGTGTGATTTATTATCAAGTACTAATTGGTAAAAATAGTAAATATATACCTCTTGCACTTTTGTCTGCACCACTCGTCACAACTCTGCAATTGATGCTGGAAGCCAACTCTGTTGCTGTGAATATTTACTGCTTGGCATCCATACTAGTTGCACGCGGACATCTGAACCATTGTGTCGTCTTTAGCACACACTCTTCCCCCATAACATAAAACTCTACAACTGACACATCCCTTAAGAACCATTAAATTTCTCTCACCCAATTGTCGACTAATACCCAACTCTTTCTTTCCCCTCATCCACAATATAAATATCATATTCCCACACTCCTCTTTTGATTTCTACTTGACTCTTTTGAACATCAAGTCATTACATGTCCCTCCTCACCCCAATAGGATATACCACTTTATTGATTTTTGAGAACACAATTTTTAACCCAAGGATTCACTGAAGACATCTGGAACAACGCTACATTACTCACAATCATTAGTCATCACCCAATTTTCACCACGTTGCTTTCTCTCCTTATTATGTGGTTTAGCACCATTATTCACTCCACCCAAAACTTCTATAACCCAACTCTCAACACACTTCACACTACTACAATGGATATGTTTGAGTCCACAAATTCAAACTTGCTTATTTCAGGACCACTATGTTGTTTCTCTCAATTCTATAATTTTCCTTTTGGCCCTTCTAATCACAATCACTAAGTTCACCAAATTTCATTTTGTAGAAGAAACCAATTGGGCTGCCCCCTCGCGACATCAAACCATTCTAAATTTTCCAATTCTTTTTATCCTTGGATTCACTAACTCTAGCATATTTGGATAAAACCCCAATTCTTACCTCAAAATCCTCTATTCTCATTTTTCTTTTGCCTCCAATATGTAAACACTTCATCTAGCACAAACCCATAATGCTCTAAGAGAAACCATCACTAGAACTCTTAACCAACATCCTCAAGAAATCACTTTAGACTCAACTGATATTACCTCTATTAAATATGCCGATCCCGATCCTCAAATATCCTTCTACAATTATAATATATCATCCCCAAAACATAAAATGTCACTCTTACCTCTTTACTCACCAATTTATCTCCAAAATATCACCAATTCATTCTATGATCATTCTCAATCCATCGCTTCCCTAGTCATTACTACTCGCCCAAACTCTTCGAAATCAAACTTTAAAATTTTAAAGCCAAACCAACCTGTCTTTCTTCCATTTGCCTACATCACTTAGTCCTCCATCCTTAGAGTTCTTTACTGAAATCGAGCAGTCCCCATCTTATTTAATTAACTGATTCCCTACACTGTCCGATTATTGCACATTCTTCATTTCCTACCACACACTTAGACAAGAAACATGGTGGAAACAAGTGTCAGATATAAAACGCACGCGTTAGTCAACACACCTCAATGACTCAAAGCATGACTCGACATCCTATGGTCCACTACTTAGCCACCCTAACCTTAGCATTTTATTGTACTATGCTTTTCTACTTAACTTTCCAAGACTTCCCATTGGAAGAGAACGTTGATCAGGCGTTCTTCCAATCGGATTTCAAGTCAAGTCCCATGGGTGTCAAAGACACACATAATAGTCACAAAATACTAATATCCAAACTCCCAACACTTACCTCAAACTCATACCTCAAGCACAATTTCCATTCCATCATGCGGCCCCTAACTCGGACCTACCAACCTAAGCTCTGATACCAAGTTGTAACATCCCAAACTTCAAAATACACAAAATTTATAATTTTTTGTAAACTTCTTTGCTAAATAAAAACCTCAAGTAATATTTGTCAACACTAAATAAAAGAGACAAGCGGAACTTCAAACATAGATCCCAACAAGTGCTACCATTACTTCAAAAACCTCCAAGGAAAGAACAACAATGGAAACAGCTAAGCTACTACAAAATCCTAACACAAGTCTATAGAAACAAAAAACAACAAGAATCTATCAAAGGTGCTAAATCAGCCACACGCACCAAGACTTCTTCACTGGATGACACTAGACCATCAATCTCATTCAAGCCTCTATAACTCCAGCCTTGTAGTGGACCACTAATCCTGTGACCTATTTCCAAGTCAAAGACAAGGAAACAGAGTGTGAATATAATATCTTTAACTTCCAGAACACAAGAATATTAGTGATAGTAAATCATGAATTTCGAGCAGTTATGACTATCACTCCACCATGCATCTCACGCATGATACTTTATATAATGGCCAAAGCTCTTTTTCAAAAGATTTGAGCATCCCATGCCCTGAAAATAGCTACTACTATAGGTAGTAGTTCGTACGTCCCACGCACTAAAGTTTGAGGTACGTCCCACGCACCCGTTGGACTTACATTGGTGGCCAACAATCACCACCCATCCCACGGAGGCATGCATAATAAATAGATATGTGTATATTATGTTTTCCATCTCAACTCATGCATTTATATCCATGCATATCAATCTCATCATGCATTATGTTCATGCATGTCAATCTCATCATGCATTATGTCCATGCATGTTAATCTCATCATGCTTTATGTTCAACACATCAAACTATACCGATAACTTCTCATGTCATATTAAATAGTTAAATAAAACAACATTGTGAACGTACAATTAAAGATACAACATCCTTACACTCAACAGAGCCGTTGTTCAAACCTTTTTCCTTGCCTGGTTCAAACCCTTTCCTTGTCCTTGAGTAAGGCCTCAATGCCTTCTTCAAATATCCTTGTCAAAACAATTACAACTTCAGTCCACGATTAAACGAAATATGACAAGGAGATACAAAATCATTAAATTAACTTAATTGAAAGGGTAACTGCCTTTAAACAACTTATTAGAGTCATTAAATAACCCCCAATACCTCTCAAACACATCCCAAGATCATACCCGAACATCGCAAGACGATACCAAAAATCTGCCAAAAATCCCCAGAGAGACCGGTCTCCCCTATATTGAGGGATCGGTACCCTGCACCTTGGGACCCTTCTGATGGCCAAGGGACTGGTCTCCCTCTATGACAGGGACCGGTCTTTCCCTGTGCAAAGCAAATTTTCACAAAATGCATTTTTTTGCAAACAACTTCGTCTTCAACCTCCAAACTCGGTCTTTTTGCCCCCAAACTAAAAAATCAACTATACTAGAATGTTCTAAACAACTCTAATATTATCATACTCGAATCCAAGGATCTAAACCCAACTCAAACACCTTTGATTCAAAGTTTGAAATCTAGATCTAGAAATTTTTCTCCAAAAACGAGTTTGATACAAAATACTCGATCTAACCCTAACAATGGACAAAATCAAAAAATAAAATCGGTAAGAATGATATTACTTGAGTTATGAACAAGGTTGGAGAAGAGTTTTTATTCCAACAATCATCCAATAGAAGTCTCCAAGCAATTCTCCCTCTCCCTCTCCTTCTCACACAGGTTTTTGACAAGAACAAGAATGGGGGCTAGGGCATCCCTAACCCCTACAAATCAGATTTTGATGTTAAATTACCTCCTTGCCCCTTCATTAATGCTCCTAATTACCCTTATATGCCATTGTACAACCTTATAATGTATTTATAACTCTTAAGCATATTTTTATACAAATTTAAACTCTTTAAATTAATTTTCTATATTTGTTCTATAGGTAACATGGTTATAAAATCCCTCTAACTTTTCTTTAATTTATTATGACGTTATATAATTTATTGACTAAAGAAACGGGTATTACAATAATACCCGGTAAGTACGGGATCTTATCCACAGAGAACGGTTTTGGTTGTAAAGTTTCGAGTAAAGTTATTAAGATGGTTTAGCGGTAGGACGCTAGCCTTAACTTTGGATTGGTTTCCTAATTTATGTCACGTTGATTTAAAAGACTTAGAATTAAACGGAGGTGAAGTCTATAGTTATAGATTACTCTTGACTTAATACAACTATGAACCTCATTTACGCAAACTAGGCCAAGTCCAGGCCATCGTTTGGAAGATAATTCTATTAGTATTTAGAAAGGAGAGAATTTAGGCTTTGTTAGGAAAATAACTTCTTTGAGACAATTTATCAAACACCTAGAATGCCATCGCTCAAAGCATCATGTGTGCCAATTTAACTTGTCGACACATGATCAAGGAGATTAACCCTAAGCCTTGAACAAACATAAAGTTGTTTTCCAAATTCCACCAAAATTATATCCTACAAAAATAGAAGTTCATAATTAATCTTAAGCCAATAATTAACCTATAACTAGGGCTCTACCTATCACTACTCACACATATTTGAATTACTAACTAATTACAAGGATTCTTTCTAAACAAGTCATTAAAAACTACTTAACAAAGATATGATTTTCTAAGAGATTAAGGAAGAGAACACACTTGGTAAGAAGATTAAGACTTAGTAAAATTCCAAAGGATGAACTTCAAAAGCTTAAGAAAATGATTTGTTAACAAATAGTGATAAAAAATACATGAGAAGAGAGAGAAAACACTTACCTTGAGAGTTAATGAATTGCAAAACACTTGAATCAAACCATAGATTACCTAGAATTAAGGGGGAAGAACAAGAGAGGGAAGGGAGGTATAGAGAAGTTAGAGAGAAAACTAAATTAGATATTTATAACTTACTTGTATTGAAGAATAGGACACCCAAAATCGGGGTTTCCTTTTTATATGTTCATACAACATTGCAAAAAAAGTGGACAAAATTGTCCCTAAACGCATAAAAACAGAAAATAAAAGTTGTAGTTTTTTGTCTTGGGACCAGTCCACGACGGTTCAGTGGACCAGTACCCAGCCTATTTTCTCTGGTTCCAAATGCTACTGCATAAAATCTGTCCAAAATCTAGGGCTTGGGACCGGTCCACGACGGTTCAGTGGACCGGTACCCGCTGAAGCTTTCCATTTCCCAGGGCCAATTTCCAAAGAGTTATAAAAATTGCATATCGAGGGACCGGTCCACGACGGTTCAGTGGTTCAGTGGACAGGTACCCGATGAAGGTTTCCATTTTCTAGAGCCATTTTCAAGAGAGTTTTTAAAAATCCATATTGAGGGACCGGTCCATGACAGTTCAGTGGACCGGTACCCGTTGAAGGTTTCCCTTTTCCAGAGCCAATTTCCAAAGAGTTGTCAAAAATCCATATTGAGGGACCGGTCCACGACGGTTCAGTGGACCGGTACCCGCTGGTGAAAAGCTATTGTTTTTGTAGAAAATTGCTTTGGCCTTGTTTCAACTTGCCCAAAACTCATCCGGCTCGTCCTTGGCGCTTCACCGTGTCGTGAAATGTCTTTGGTCGTCTTATTGAAGTCGACATGAATCACCGTAAAGCAACTAATCCATTTTATCGCAAATTCCTGAAATTATTCAAAAACTACCAAAACCATAAACTATTCACAATTTAGAGAGTATTGGTTGTCGAAGACCAAAAATAGGATGATAATTGGCCTCTTAAAATTACGAAATGAGAGGCCAATCACACCCCCCAACTTGAACGTTGGACGTTCTCGTTCAACCAAAATAATAAAAAGAGAAACATTTATGCAACTAATTTTTTTCGTAAACACAAGACAAAAGGTATCTATATGCATGATACTACCCTCCCCGCGCGTGTAGCAAGTTTAAGTAAAGTGTTACAATTTCAAACTAGGATGCATGCAACGAAGTCTCATGAATAACTATAAATAATCGCATTCGTGGTCAACTAGATACATACGATGTAGTGAGCCTTGATTCTAACCTTACGGAGGTGTCCATGTATCGCTCAATGATTCCACAAAAAATTATAAACATCCCAGGAATGGTGCGATAGAATATGCAAATTTCGAAAATAGAAAACGCAACAAGTAAGCACGCACCATACTAAAAACAATCAAGACAAGGGTATACAATGTTATCCATAACATGATATCATAAAACAAACATGCTTTACCAAATATTTTAAAAAAATAGCACAATAGATCATCAAGGGCTTCCAACATATAACGACGCATGGTAGAAAATAAAAAGGAACAACAAATTGGTAGTGGCTAATCATTTGCTTGGTCTACTACCCAAGCCACTACCAACCTTTTCCATCCAAAAATGTAGCCAAAGTACAGGCTACTCAAGACTACCAACCATGTCATGATAAAGATACCAACATACTAGACTACTACTACTACTACTACTACACACCAACTACTAAAAACTCCAAACATATCATTCTGAATCTTCATCTTCTTCCTCTCCACCCACCTCCGGATCGGAGTCGATAAACCTCTCTCCAGAACGAACCTCCTCTCTACCAATAAGCCATTTGACCAACTTCATCAACTTCCCTTGCTTCTTCCCTTACTTGATCAATCGAGAATTGATGTTCCTTTGTTCATGCATAATTGCTTCTTCGCAGTTGCTCATGATGTTGAACCACTGTTCTTGTCTCTCAATGTGTCCCCGAGCACTCGGCCTAAAAGCACCAACCTCTTCAGGATCCGCTGGCTTGGACAAAGAAATGCTCTTTTTGATGGATGCTAGGGTAATAGGTCCGGGAATACCGGGAATTATCTTTTCTCATGCTTTTCCCCTACACCCGGCTTGAAAAACAAAGTGTTGTAACCATTGCCGGAAAGGGAATGTTGCTTAGGTTTATCCCCTTTTCCTAAAAACTCTTCATTTGGTTCCAAATAAACAAGGCCCAATCCACTCTTTCCCACCTTGACATGAATACATAGATAAGATCCCCGTCTCCTTTGGAAGGGGTATTCTCTTTGCTAAATGGGCTGAATTTAAATTGACGAGCTTGTTGATGATTCGACATAACTCTTTCAATCCCCCTTGTACATAGCATCGGGAGTGGGCATTGAAAGATGTAGGGTCGTCAGTGATAGTTTGGACAATGTGGTCAAGGTCCTGGTTCCATGTAGGTTTTGGGAATGTAATGTCATTGGCAACCGGGCACAGATAATCCATATAACGGGCAATAACATCAGGAGTAACGGTCACAGTCAGTCGTCCAATAGTCGAATCAATGATATCATCGTCACAAATGTTCATATGCTCATAAAAGGCTACAACCAAAGATGGATTATGACCCTCAACTTTACGGAAAAAGTGTCGCAACCCTTGGTGTACAATGGTGTCTACAATAGCATGACCTCCCATATCACCGTGATCGAGTTGTCGCTCGCATGTAAATTTGCAGGTGAGTAATTTGGAGGCCCATGCTTTTTGTTCGCGAAGGCGATTCGCCTCCGCGTCATTTTTTCGTTCTTTCGTTGCTCATCACTTTCATTCTCACTCTCCTCTTCCTCTGATTCAAACTCTTCGGGTTGGCGACTAGAGCTAGTCACAACCCCTTTTTCCTTATCTAGTTTTTTTGGTTTTGGTACCCCTTTTGAACGCGCCATTAGCCCAAAAACAACCGAGAGTAACGCAATAACTCCAATCAATAGATACAAGAGAGATACGAGTGAGATGTTACCTTGTTCCACAAAATTTCGAATTTGTCGCATCGGTGCCATTGTTGTCCAACCCAAGCTTTGTGGTGATTTGGTAGATATGATTTGTGTAATTGTGAGGGAGAGAGGGAGAGAGAGGGCGATTTTTGAGAGAGAGTGTGGGTTTTGATTTTGAGAGAGGGAGAGAAAGGGTTTTGGTGGTTTGGGGGGAAATTTGGGGGGTAGCAGTCGAGAGGGAGGAAGGAGATAGAGATAGGGTTCACAAAATACAATCGGCCCCTTTATTTATTTATTTTGATTTTGAATTGAGGGACCAGTCCACGACGGTTCAGTGGACCGGTACTCGCTGCTTTGAATTCCCTTCGCAACCTTACTGCCCGAAATTTGTCAAAAATTTCATCCGAGGGACCGGTCCACGACGGTTCAGTGGACCGGTACCCGCCCCTGTTTTCACCCAACTGAACAAAAAAACCAGAGAACAATTTTTCTTCCCATTTGATTTTCCTTCTCCGCTTTTCTATTCCCAAAACACTCCATCAGAAACACCATCTTTCTCAACTATTGTAATTCATATTTTCCCCCAAAATCCTCCATTCGTTCGGTTTCCTATGGTTTGAACAATAACGGACACGGACAAGGCACAAATATTAGGACAAAGGAGACTCGTAAGTGGTATATTCATGCAAAGAATGCCTTGGATCATATCCTTATGTATTACAAAAAAATTCGACAAAGCAATATTGTTACACTATTTCGTTTTCTTCTTTTCATGGATAACGGAAAATTTAGATATCATGCAAGAATTGAGATTAACATTGGTAAGGAAATGTTTCAAGAAATTGAATCGCCACTCTTGTGACGCATGCAACATGTTTTCCACTTGTTATCCATATTATTGATGTTCATGAGACTTCTAAGCATGGATGCTAGATGCAAAATGTAATGTAGTCAAACTTGCAACGTGGCTTAGGACAAAAATTAAAGGTAAATTTCAAAAAAAATTACATATGTGCATATCAACAACTTTAATCAAGATGTATATATAATTAAGGTCACTATGCTAGTTCCTCCCCCCAACTTAAAATGAGCAATGTCCTCGTGTGTATAAATTGCAAAATAGGGTAGAGAGAAAAGTAATAGTACCTTCCGGGGTGGAATTCCATTCACCCAACACCTCGACCAAGTATGAGGATTTTTTGCTATTCTCCACTTTCGTTATTTGCGGTGCTTTCTCAAGGTTCACTACTTCGGCTCCTACCTGGTGCCACAGTTAGTCACACAAGATCATCGTTGAGATTTTATTGGGCTTACAACCGCGACACGTAATCGCACCCATGACTTAGGGCTTCTGAATGCCTCACTCATCCCAACTATAGATCTAAACTACCAAAGGCTGGTGTGGTAACATGTTTACCCTGTAAAGACTTACTCGCAAACTACCTACTCAAGAAGAAATAGCTAACATCATTGGAATAAAAAATGGAGTGTCGGAGTACTCACGCGACTCTATACGGGCTATACTTTTCTTCCCATTTCCTCACTTGACTGTGTGTTAGAGAAGGAATCTCCTGGAATTTCAGGGTAGGTTGCTACTCGGTAGGTGAGCCCTCTAAAGGTCACACTTTGCGGCTAAACTTTGAGAATTTCCAATCACTTTTCACTTCCATCCCTACTTTGCCAAGGTAATCCCAATTAACACAAAATCAAGGCTAGTCCATGGGTGGCTATACCGGACCATCAAAGGGGCCGTTCGAGCACGGACGAATACTAGAGGTATCTCAAACCCTATAGATTGAACGTCTCCTAGACGCATGTAAGCATAAAAGATTTAAACCTCACTGTCGTCCCGGTAAATGGGATCGACTAGTTCTTCTTCCCAGAATTCCTCATCAAAATTTTCAAAAAATGGTTTGAGGCGTTGCCCGTTCACTTTAAAAACATTACCATTGGCGGGGTTGGTTACTTTTATGGCACCGTAAGGTGAAACTTTAGAAACAATGTAAGGACCAACCCAACGTGATCTAAGTTTGCCGGGAAAAAAAGATGAAGTCTTGAATTATAAAGTAACACTTTTTGGCCCACTTCAAAATTCTTCCGGTGAATGTTTTTATTGTGAGTCTCCTTGATTTTTGCTTTGTAGGAGACCGATCTATCCTATGCATCATGCCGCATCTCCTCAATTTCATTCAATTGGAGCTTGCGGTGGGCACTGGCATCGGGCAAACGATAGTTCAACTGTTTTATTGCCCAATAAGCCTTATGCTCTATTTCCACTGGGAGATGGCATGCTTTCCCGTACACCAATCGATATGGCGACATGCCTAAAATGGTTTTATAAGCAGTACGGTAAGCCCAAAGAGAATCAAGAAGTCTAAGTGACCAATCTTTTTGGTTTGGATTAACCGTTTTTTCAATGATGTGTTTTATTTCCCGGTTGGAGTTCTGCTTGCCCGTTTGTTTGGAGATGATAGGTGGTGGACACCTTATGAGTAATGCCATATTTTTTTTACTAAGGATTCAAATGCCCGGTTACAAAAATATGTGTCCTGATCACTGATGATCGCCCTTGGCATCCCAAATCTTAAAAAGATATTTTCTTTCAAAAAACAAATGACAACCTTGTTGTCATTTGTTTTGGTACAAATGTCCTCTACCCACTTTGATACATAGTCAACGGCTACCAAGATGTAGAGGTAACCAAAAGAGTTTGGAAAGGGGCCCATGAAATCGATGCCCCAACAATCAAATACCTCGACAACAATGATGTTGGTGAGGGGCATCATGTTTCTCTTGGTTACACTTCCCAATTATTGACACCTTTCACAAGTTTTGCAAAAGTCATAGGTGTCACGGAAAAGGGAAGTCCAATAAAAACCGCATTGGAGGACTTTTCCGGAAGTCTTCCTTGATGATAAGTGACCTACACATGCCTCGGTGTGGCAAAACCTTAGAATATCTCATTGGTCTTGGTTTGTGTAGTAGCCGGACGATATCAATTGTGGGCTGGACCGCACCGTCCGGATCCTCTCAACAATCCGGACCCCATCCATACATTCGGAGCAATCCAGGGCCATCGGCCTCACGGACCTCCGGACACACACTGCTGTTGGAGGACAGAGTCGTCGATTCATCATGTGTTGTTCAGCAAACTAAGCAGTCTCGCCGGACACCCGAAGGAGCCAAGCCGGGCTGGCCATGTGGCCTCCTACAACCTCCGGTACATCCATCCGGACGTCAAGGAAGCTTAGCGTTCCCACTCCCCATTGGGAGATGGAACAACTTCCACCGGCGGATGGATTTATGACGGAGGAGTCCACCATCGGCAGCAATAGGGAACAATGACCTCTGGCAGGTGGCATTCGGGTTGGCCGTACCACTGCTGACGTGGCTCGGGTCGGTTCAGTGACCCAGCGGCACTATAGGGCTGACGTTAGCACCCGGTCTCCCACCCGTATGCATCACATGCTTGCATACTTGGCGCCAAAGTCAGGACTCCCTATATATATCCCGTCAAAGCACTGTTCACGGGACGAGCACTCTGGTATCTCTCTGACCGCTCCTTCAGTTTACGGTTTTCTCTATCTTACCGTTGCTGACTTAGCCATCAGAGACCCCTCTCGGTCGCTGCCGACCGGTGGGCACTGACCTTTGTATTTGCAGGAGCCCAGCAGGTGATTCCTTTTCCTTTATAGGTGACCGCGCACTCAGCCGAAGCCCTCACCCCCAGTCGTCTGGCCAGCATCCGAAGGACCTGAGGTACCCTCCGGACTTTCTGTCACCATAATTGGCGACTCCGCTGGGGAGCCTTTGTTCCCAGACTCAGGTGACCGACAGTCTACCCCTCTCCCACGATGGCCGCCGATGACTCCCGCGATCGCCACCATCGCCAATTGCCTCCTGCCCTTCCTCCGACGATCACTGTCACTGCAGATCCTCTCGCACCTCTACTAGGATCCACCTCTCAGTAGACTGATGAACAGCTCCGTAAGAAGGACTTGGAGATTGCCTTCCTCAAGGATCAGCTGGCGAGGCTCGTCAGCGTTCCACTTATGTGCCCTCATGTTCCCTATGAAACTCTACTGGCCGACTCAGAGCACACATTTAGGTGGTCGGATCTGGACCGATCGGAAAGGTTGAACGATCACGGCCGTGTAGATAAGGGAAAGGCGATCTGCCGATCCCCCACCCTAAAGCGCCAGTCGGGAGGTCGTCGTGTAC
>NMUG010006672.1:0-12466 GCA_002855965.1 Monotropa hypopitys | reverse complement strand
TTTGAATGGATTTCTGGCTGCTAGCCTCTATGAACCAGTTTGGTGGTGTGAAAGTGTCCTCTCGTTCATTAACCCACCGAACCCAAGACTTTGGATGTTCTTGTGAGACTGCTGGAGCTCGCAGTTAAATATCCACTAGAAGGTGGGCACACCACACACAATGTGTGTGCAATGAAAGACAACTACAAAGGCATTTTTTAGGAATTGAGGACAATATGGTCCCCCACCCCCACCCTCTTTTTTTAGGAGTTGAGGACAATATGGTTTGGAAAATGAGGTGGATGTGGAACTGTTTTTTTAGGAGGTACAAATGTACTATTTTACCCTCACGGTTAGGAGAGGTTACACATATTGTTGAGTTTGTTAAGTGGACAATTTTGGGAAAAAAGAAAATGACACAATGACATTCTCTGTGAGCACCAAACATGTGCTCTGCTTCAATATATTAGAATAGATTTGCGACAGTTATATTGTCTTGCTATGGTATTTTCTAAGGAAAATGACTTGCTCTTATACGGTCGTAAGTATAGTGAGTATTCAACGGCGTGTGTTTTCAAGTTATTGCATGTGAAAATGAAGTTTTGTTAAGATATGCTCTAGATAATTTTTTGATTTTTTGATTATTTTTTAATACAATTGTCAAATTAATAAATGATGTGGTTTCTTTTAGTAATTAAAATAAATGATGCGGTTGAAAAACAATTTCCCGGGTAGTTTCTTTTTTTATAGGGTTAGTGGGGTGCCAATACATTGCATTGCCAAGTTTTCCCTTCCAGTTAAGGTATTTCAACCGTTTGACTTGTCAAATGACACTAGTTGGACAATCTTGGAACTAAACATCCAGAGAGCTTCAAAAGAGGATGATACCAAAAGTTGTTCTCCCTTTCTATAGTAGAATGGATTAGAATAGATTGTGTCTTTCCTTAGCCATGCACACATTATACCATCTTGATGTGTTTGGTGTCTAAGGAAAGTATGTCACGACCCAAACCAACTATGGACCATGACCGGCCAACGAGTAAACTCACAAAGGCCTAAAGAAACACGCTAAGGGATTCTATCACAAAATAAATGTAATTATATGCGGAAGCATAAACAAAATACTCAGAGTGAAGTACATACTTTAAATTCTCATTACCAAAATATTTCCTTTACAATGATACAAGGCTGTCCAAATCTTTAACAAAAGAGTACATCCCAAAATAACTATCTTCTAAGCTCAATCATCTAATCCTTCTTTTGCCCTGAAGAAGGTCTTATAAATATTATACTAGAGTGAATCAAAATATGTCATAGTTACTAGTTTTATGGATAACAATATCTCAACAGTTCAAAATCCATTTCCAACATAATACGTGGCTTAATAGCCTTAAAGATATCAATAGGTATTTCCTGGCACCTATGAAGAACGGACACGGACACGGGATACGTATTTTTCAAAAAAATGGAGACACGAACACAACAGGGACACGTCAATTTTTTTTAATATTTATATAAAAATGTATTTTTATTTAACTTGAGAATTTTTTCCTTGTCACGTGTAAGTGCAGTAGAGTACAATTATTGTAATTGAACTACTATAATTGCACTAAATTGAACTACTGTAATAGCAAACACAATTGCTTGGGTTAAGAGATAGGGAACTTGCAACATGGCACCAAATCAGTAGGCATACCTCTAGTTATCTCTAGTCATATATCACATATCCCCGACGTGTCCCCGACGTGTCCTGTTCCAAAGTTAAATAATAAATTATAGGACGCGTCAAATGGCGTGTCTCATATGTATTTTGCCGTGTCCCCAGCGTGTCCATGTCCCCGGCGTGTCCGACATGCATACGGCGACCCCGGAGGTGTGTCCGTGCTTCCGAGCCTGGCACAAAAGGCATCAATCATTTCTCAAGTCTATAGCCTTCACCCCAAATCCTTTGTCTTATAGCTTGTTTTCCTTTGATATTCCATCATGAATATTAATTTTTCTCTTCACGGTACTAGTGATATAGGGAGCGACTCTAATAATAATAAAGTTGACGTGATATCATCCAATGACCATCTAGCAATGATCCCATCCTTATTCTTTTTATCCTGCTAGTATCGGACCTCCCTCCAGCAACTAGGCCACCATATCACTTCTCATGTCGTTCAATCACATAAATCATTTTCCTTTTTATCGTTAATTCATGCGTATCAAAAGAGAATCTCATGCTAATTTTCAGTTTGCAATCGCAACGTAATATCATTTGGATGCTCATTAGCAATGAAAAGTACTTCTAAAAATGAATAAACACGCTTGCATATAATCCGAGTAATTAAGGCATGTAGAGACTCACTTGTTTGATTGCAATTTCCTTGGTTGATACTTTCTTTTTCAAATGTTTCTGAGACCCAAATCTGGCATACTATCACATTGTTTAATCAATAATTTTCCTTTCCTAAGCCTTTGGCAGAAGTGTCGAACAACTACTGGGTTCCCTCAATCGAACTAGGTTTGGCCAAAACACAATGGCCGAAGGACTCATACACTGGGCGAAGCCTCTGGTCGAACAAAATGCACTCTGGCTGAAAGGCCTTGGCCGAACAGCCTTTGGTTGAACACTAACTAGACCGAATAGATGTTGTCGCACAGACGGGCAGAGAGCTAGCCAAACGGGTCAAAAGTTACAGTTGGGCGTCCGGATACTGAGTGAGAATACCAAATCAAAAAGGGTGTCGACCAAGTCTTGCCGCACACAAGGACCGAAAAGAATACTGGCCGAACAGTGGGAGTGCGGGACCATTGTTTATCAAGGGTTCTGGATTCTCCAAAGGGTCGAAAAGTAGTCATGAATGGTCTGGGCCAAATGCCCGACCAGTCTGATGCTTGACCGAACAGGAAAATTCAAAGTACAAAAGGACTGACAAGTATTCAGCAGAGCACAAGTGCTTCGGTCGTAATAGTGATTGGTAACAATACGGGATGAATCTGAGCAATACTTAAGGGGGTTCCGGACTTGTTTGCCCAGCTAAAATGAGATCTGCTGAATAGGACTTAAGGCAGTCCAGAAAGTACATATCATAGCCGAATGCTAAAGCTCTGTCGGACACTCAATGTAATCATGTCAGTGCTGCAAGAGTGCTAAGCCCGAACAGATGTGTTCTGCCGAACAGACAAGGGTGGTGCCACATTGAGATTTGCTGATCAGAAGGTTATTTTCCAATAAGCGGTTCTGGCCAACTTGGGTGTGCGACAAAGCCTTGGGAAGGCTTGCCGAGTAGAAATAAGAGCGGCAAGGACCTTTCGATGGTCCTGCCAAGCAGTCAAACCGGTCGGCCAAGTACGACAAGACCCTTCGGTGGGTCTGCCAAACAGAGGGTGTTTTGTCTGAGTGCGGGGGCCATCGGCCGAGCTCAATAAGGATATTATAACATGGCTGGGTCGAAGGCCCTTAGCGGACAAGGAAAACAACAAGGGAAGTTAAGGTTTACTTTTACCGAGTAAAAAACAGTGTTGCCGAGTTGAAGGATTCGGATGTTGATCTTGAGATGAAAGGACTCCAGTTGACCGAGCTTCCGGACTGAAAGGTGTCTCAAGGATTGGGTGTGCGACCAAGGAAGTTGTCGAACACTTGAGATCCGGAAGGAGGAACGTCTCTCTCTAGAGAGCTCTAAATGCGATTGGAGGAGGTTGGTGTGGAAGTGAATGCTGAAGATGAGTTTATATAGTGGAGGAGAGGTTTGGGGTGCATTAAATGAGAGTATGATATTGACAAAGGACTTAACAGGGCGTCCAGGCAATCATTTGCTGAACAGAGATGGGGCGGAGTGCACAGAAGGCTTGATCGTCCAGTCATATCCGTATCAGGTCGAAGACTGTGGCAATCGTGTGTGTCCGCGCCTACTGACACGCATCCTGATCGATCAGTCCGGCTGACAATCCATAGTGCATGTCATCTACGACTGACAGGTAGGGATGCAAACGAGCCGAGCTGAGCCGAGCTCTGTCAAGCTCGAGCTCGGCTCGACAAAAAATAGAAAGACTCGAGCTCGGCTCAAGCTCGATTCGAGCTAAATAATTTAAGCTCGAACTCGGCTCGTTAAAAAAATCAAAAGCTCGGGCTCGACTCGAATGAGCTCGGTACTACATAAACGAGCCAGGCTCGGCTCGAGCTCGGACTCGTTTGAAAGACTCGAACTCAATATGGGTGCTTGAAAACCCACCTCCTTAATATAGACTAAAAAACTACAAGTTTTTTCAAAATTTCCGATGTGGGATTGCAACACGAGCTCGCGAGCTCTTAACAAGCCGAGCTTGACTTGTTATATACAAACAAGCTCGGCTCATGAGCCTAACCGAGCCGAGTTTCATCCAGCTCAAGCTCGGCTCGTTTATTAAACGATTTGAGTAGTTAAGCTCGAGCTCGTTTATTTACGAATCGAGCCGAGCCGAGCTCGCGAGCAGCTTGGTTCATTTGCAGCCCTACTGACAGGGATGAGAGTCTTCCCTGAGTGCTGACCAAGCCAAATGATGACCTAATCATTGGCCGAAGATGAAAGATAGCTCCCTGGTCTTCTGGATATTTTCAATTAGACACCAACTTTTTGATTCTTTTAATTTAATCCCTGAATACTCAAACTTTAATTCTTTTAACCATGAAATTTCTTTTTAAAGCCTTAATAAATTTAAAATAAATTCCAAAAATTCCAGAAATTATATTTTCACCCAATAAATATATTGTAGGCTCATTTTGCCGGGCCGGGGCTCACAAAGTAGCTGGCTCTTATCCGGTCACAAGGACAATAATTATTCAGCCTAATATTGTTTTTTTTTTTTAAGGTAGTTTGTGTTTTTGTGCTATTTCATCTTTTGTTTTTACTTTTAACTTACGCCTGTTTGCATATTTACCTACTGTCTTATATTCACGCGAATACAGGTCACTGTGAATTCCGGGGGAGTTGTCTTTTTTGCTCTGTTCAACCAACCCGTGCTTGATGAATCTAACTCTAAGGAAGCAGCTGCTGTTATAAAGATATCATCTTCCAGAATGGCCACACAGTCAGAACGCCTCGGATACGAACTTGCAAAGTGGCTAGGAGTCCGAACCCCACAAGTTATATGTTCTTACTTCAGCTCTTATTTGATTGCTTACATGATGAGGCATAAGTCTGACCGCCTCCGAAAAAATTGGGTTTAAATAGTGCAGGCCAGAGTGGTTCACAATTCTAGTCCAGAGTGGTTGCAGATCAAGGAAGCTGCAGAGAAAGCAAGAGATGCAGCAATTGCAGAAGGAGATGAAGCTGGTGAACTTACGTGTTCGGAACTTTTGGAAGCTCTTGAGCTGAGCCGATGTCTTTTTCTGATGAAGTGCTAACCGAACTAATTCTACTGTAGACATGGTGTTTAAAATTGAGTCGAATAACTTGCTTCTTTTTCTGTTTGCTATCTGTATACTATGTATGCGAAGGGTGGCAGATAGAAGCCAGTTAGTTTAGCATAGCTACATGTTAGGTCGAGAAAATCTTACTGGGTCTATGATATTTTCTATGATGCTATGATTGTCAGGCCTAGCCAAGAAGTTTGCCATCAAAACTATTTGTATACGAATTTTCAACTTAGCATTACTTGCCAACCTATTTAAATGTCAATATGATGAAGGCAGCCACTAAAGACAAGTAGGTGATTTTGGTTGGACCAGTTGTTCCATGGCTCATCCATCTGTCTTTGATGGGCACAAATGTGTGGATGGATCACCCTAGTCAGACACATTGGCAGCATTAGAGTAGGAAGCATGAGATTTCACTACGCCAAGCACCGTTAATTCTAAACTGAGGTGATCATTGTATCTAGTTTTGTTCTCTTGACCGAATCATTTGATTTTGCAGTTACGCACATGGAGCTCCTCTACTGGACAGCTCCAATGCATTCGATTCTAAAGAAGCTGCAGAGAAGACAGCAAAAGCTCTTGGCAGGATCTTGGTGTTAGACCTAGTCATCAGAAATGAAGATAGGCTTCCTTGTCGTCAGCTTAGATGGCGTGGAAATTCTGCTAATTTATTGTTGGCTGACAAAATGGCATCAGCAAATATGGATTCATTGGGGGAAGCCTTTGATTCGGCAATCAAAGAATGTAGACCAAGTGTTATTTGGGCTTTTCAGAAAGAACGAAGAGCGACTTCAATAGATATTGGTAGATTGAGCCCTCCTAACTCAGGATTGGTCTCTCAGACCTCAGATCGTTCTGATGTCACGGAGTCACCAAAATCCAGCAACATAAGCGTAAAAAGTCAATCTTCATTTGCATCAACAGCATCAGATTTTCATATTGTGGCCATTGACTCTGGTGTTCCACGTCGCCCACCTGCTGGAAAACGTGTAAATGATCAAGAAAATTACCCTAAGCTGGTTGAGCTCATCATCAACAGCTCTAACTACTCCTCAAATCTGTTACATGAGCTAACCAGAGGGAAATTAGGATCTCCACGAGATGATGATGCTAACGTAACGAGTGATTTGTCCTTGGCTGATATGACTTCAGTTGTTCATGAGTTTCAGAGAGGATTCCGTGCAGCTCTTAGGGATTTGCAGGGATTTCAGATCTTCTTACTTACACTTCACCAAAAGTTGGATAGCCTATTACGAGTATTTCTGAATATTATAAACAGGACATCTTTGGGGGAAATGGACAAAGAGGATTTAGTGGTTCCAGAGTCACCAAATAAGGAACGGTCTGTGAATGACAACCTATCCGAGTTACATGAAATAGAATTGCGGCAAATAGCTCCTAGGCCATTATCTTCAGGGTGCAATGAGATATCGGAATGTAGTCCTCCCATCTCACGGGACGCATGGCATGGAAAGTTTCACAGAAGTAGTGGGGAACCACTTCGTAGCTTGCGTATGACATCAAAGCTCCGCGACTTCCACAAATTTGCCAAGGTTTTCCCTATTCTCAGACGACTACAATGTTCGAAACTGAACATTTCTGGATGAGACTCGTCACTGATTAAGCTAGGTCTGATGTACACAAGTATTCACATATTGATTCTCTAGTAGAATTGAAGCCAGTTATCTTTGTCCAGAATTACGAGATTTTTTTGCTTCATAAAAATGTTCTCTTCCTGATGACATACCACAATATCTGCATAATAAAAAACATAAGACTGGAAGTTTTCATCTCCTTTTAAGGGTTAAAATAAGATACAATTCACCCGTGCCCCTGATGTATTGTATAGTCTGGTGTTTTTTACTTTTTGGTTGTCAATTTCGGGAAAGCAGGATCTAGGTGTTCTCGCCAAGTGCTGATTTTGATAATATGTGCATAATGAACATTACTTTGCATCATTTTTTATTCCGTCAACTCCGGTAGGTAAATCACATTCATTCTGTACAGTTAGCTGAAAAGAACATTTCTTTTGAAGGAGTAATTTGTTTTGTCTGCAGGTAATGAACGGCTCCTTACTCGTATTAAAATCGTGGTTGTATTAAAGCATTACAGTTATGTTTATGTGCTTCCTAAATCAGACGAACTTAACAGTTTTCTGTTTGTCATTGTTCTCAGGTTGATGCAGAGCTGCACAAAGAATTAGAACAATGGAATGAATTGCTTAGAAATGATGTTGTGAAACTGTGTCAGGAGAACAATTTCAATACCGGATTTTTTGAAGGCAGTGATACTAATTGTGTTGTTGATTCTTATGAGTTAAAGGTAATGAATTTGTTCAAACTGTTATTTTACTCGGCTTGTGTTTCTTCACAGAGAGCATCTTATGTCTTGTTCCAATTCTATTTGTAGGTTCGACTTGAGCACATTCTTGAGAGGATATCCTTAATATCAGACGCTGCAAATACAGAGAAGCCATCATTAATATCAGGCAGCCTCTTCATTGGTGGGGCCCTGGCTGCGAGGTCTGTTTACACACTGCAGCATTTGGGAATCACGCATATATTGTGCTTGTGCTCTAACGAAATTGGGCAGTCAGATTCTCAGTTTCCTGAGTTATTTGAGTACAGAAATTTTTCTGTAAGTGAACTCTTCCATTTATTCAGCTCTTAGAGTTGGTTTATTTTTTTTCTAGGTAATGCTTGTGGGTCTAATTATCATTGTTGCTGGATGTATATTTATTTTGTGTACGGATGCATGCATGTCTATCTCGGGTATTATGTCATAAGGCATTTCTATCGAGGCAATCGAAATTCATGAATGGCTCGATACCATTCACTGGGACCCTGTACTTGAGTTCATAGAACACATTTGGTATGGAAAATTAGGAAGATGGGGTTGAGTGAATAGAACACCTATAGAGGCAACATGCATAGGAGAGTTATTTGCAGTGAAAATACTAATAGGGGAAATTGGGATTGTACGATGACTTAATAATGACAAAGAACGAGTCATATGATTGGAGCAACCAGAATCAAAAATCCGTGTGGTAGGTAAGATATCTGTGGAATAGGAACCATGCAAACCTGACTGAATGGTGGTCATACCAGAAGCTTGTGAATGAAATGGATAAGAATAACCACTGCAGCAGAAACTGATAAGATTGAACAGAAGTTAGTAGAAAAAGAAGCATTTTGTTAGCTAAAACATGTGTTACCAACATGGTTTGGGGTGATGAAATCCTATACAAGAACCTGAATGCTCTCTGTTCACTGAAAAAGATAACGAATCACAATGGACATGCTTTGGTTAACAAGAAAGGGCATTATAAGCTTTGGAGAGACATTTTCATGTTACTTGGAGATCAAATAGTGAAGAAACCGCATTAGTTAACTAGAAAGGATTTAAAAATAATCCAAAAAATAAGCTGGACTTTACTGATCGTGTCAATGTTCGCTTTTCTGCAATTGCATTACTGCAATCATCTTAACCTATATGAACAGATATATGATAATGAAGATACAAACATCAGCAATATCTTTGAAGAAGCACATGATTTCATTGACCATGTCGAGCAAATAGGGGGGAAGGTTCTGGTCCATTGCTTCGAAGGGAGAAGTAGAAGTGCAGCAGTAGTTCTGGCTTACATGATGATCAGAAAGTAAGTATACAATTGAATAGTTGAATAATACCTTCCGTGGTATTATAGACTGTGCCTTTATATTGTAGGAAATTAACTCTTCTGGAAGCATGGAATCGACTGAAACGAGTTCACCGCCGAGCACAACCCAATGACGGTTTTGCTAAGATTCTTTTGGAACTTGACATGAAGTTGCATGGTAAGGTTTCCATGGAATGGCAACAGAGAAAACCGACGATGAAAGTATGTCCCATATGCGGAGCAAATGCTGGGTTAAGCAGTAGCTCACTCAAGCTCCATTTGCAGAAATCACACAAGAAGCTATCGTCAGGGAGCGTGGACAGTGCCATGACGATGGAAATACAAAAGGCTTTGAGTGCACTGAGGATGAATCGAGGGGGAAGTGTCAGTCCTACACAAAGGCAATCTAATTCATTGATGGATGAATAGGAAGGGTAAGGTTCCTTTTTTGTGTGTAAAGTAAACAATGAATAATTAGGGAGCTACTTGTCCCTCTCATCTTTGTTGATTTATCTGGGAGCAGACTTTTGAAATGTTAGACACTGGTTTATGTATCATTTTTTTGTATATAACCAACCATGGATATGGATTGTAGATTTAGAGTGAGTTGACTAAATTAATTATAATATTTTTGTCATTACAAAAATGATAAAAGATTGTTTGGATAGGACACATCTGATTATCACAATACCAAGAAGTAGTCCATTGTCTAATGGATAGGACACGTCTTCTAAACCTTTGGCATAGGTTCAAATCTTATTGGATGCAATTTTTCTATATTTGTTTTTCAATCTTGGCTTTTACTTACGTCTCGAATGAATTCAAAGACACATTCTAAGAAGTTCTTGACTACGAATCGGAATGATTTGTGGGTTCTAATAAAAACATTTCTTTTAGAGTAGCTATGAATAAGAGAAACTCTATTATAATCATTTTTGTACGTTTAATGTATTCTATGGATAGTGGATGTCACACTCCAAAATTTTTATATTATCTATAATTTCATTTCAAATTATCGTATAGTGATCCGGATAGAAATTAGAAATTTTTGCGCGTACTGATCGGTGAAGAATTGTCGAAGCCATGATCGGATCACTCTTGGCGAAAAATTTCTTAAATTCAGCATTTTGGCCTTGGCGACCGGTCAACGTAGCCATTGTCGACCGGTTGCGGCTTCACAGTTTGTTTTAAGAATTTTGGTTTCTCTTCCCGACCGGTCAACGTAGCTGTTGCCGACCGGTCGCGCTTCATCATTGGGCACCATTAATTGGTCCCGATCGGTCGATTGTACCATTGCAGACCGGTCGTCGCGTGTAAAAACGCAGATTTTCTATTGAGTTAATGAAGGGCAAAGTGGGAACTTCATAGGGGTTTTATATATCCAAAACCTCCGAAAACTCTATCATTTCTGCAGATTCACTCTCTCTACCTCCCTCAAACTCTATCTCTCTCACCCTGTCCCTTCTCTCTAATTTCTACCCAAGTTCAAGTGGGTTTGGGTGATTTTGCTCTTCACAAAGCTTGGAGAACTCCTCAAGCTCTATCCGGTGGTGGGCTTAATTCGTGGTGGTGTGTAGAGCTTCCAATCAAGGGTTGTAAGTAAATCTTCTTAAGGTAGGGATTTCTAACCATGTGTATTCATATATCTTTGTGTTACATCCAAAATCTTTGATTTTGTATAAGTTGTAAAGATGTTTGTTGATGGGTCTAGTAGGTTATCAATTGGGTGTTCTTACCTTGTCTAGGGTAGTCTAAGAGCATGTATCTAAGTTCCACTATCTGTTAATTTGACAAATTGATGGATTGAATCAAAATGCTCCAAATGTTGGAAAACCCTTGTTTTGACTTGTCATGTAATTTTGGGGAAAATGTGAATGAAACCTAGATATGGCTAATTGAATGTAAATCATTCCTGTTGACACGTTGGACCTATATGGGAAAATAACATATAGACCTTTGGCCCTTACTCTATACGAGGAACCTAATGTGGAATTTGACAATTGAGTTGGCTATTGATTCGGGTGGTATACCTTCGGTGGTTAATGCGAACACCCATGACATTGCGCAATGGAGGGTTGACTGACCCTTCTCGGCGAGCTGGGGAATCACTAGGAAATTTACGTGTAGAGGTTGACGAGCCCCTAACATAGAACTAGCCTTGTAACTCTTGAAAATTGGTGATTGTCCTCACTTGATAAAAGATGAAATTATGATATCGAATCAATTGTAGGTAGTTGGGAAACCTTGGAATAGTCTTGCCTTTCACTTGATAGTTCGCACTTTGGTATTTTACTTAACTCGCATGCATGCATCCTTACTACATTTGTGTATTGCAATCATATGAATTTCTTGTTTGGATTTTTCTACTACGTGTGGTCTAACCCCCTCTTTTTTAGGGAAGGAGCCGATGACATAGCTTGGTGGGGTTCAAACATTTTTGGATGAGCATTGGAGCATGTGTCCAACATATGGACTTGTATCGCATTTCCCTTTTATTGCTCATGTTTTGTAATAATTAACACCCGACTTGTTTTCCTTTAAACTCACGTGTGATGTGGATCATGAAATATTTTGTGGGAATGGTTCATTGTTCTCTTAGACTTTCATCAATGCTCTTATATCCTTGTTTATCTTCAAAAAAAAAATGGTTTAAAATTTCAAGGGTATTACAGTTGGTATCAGAGCAAAAGGTTGCCAAAACTTAGGACATTGGAAAAGGACAAATTGTCACGCCCCAGATTTTCAAACCATTTTTTGAAAATAATTTAAACAAAAGCAGGGGGATCAACACTTGTAGTATCTATGCACTTCATTCGATTTCTCATTACATTCAACATACATTATGAATAGAAAAACGGAAGGTAGAACAAATGCCAAAAGGGTACAACTGAAGTGCAAAACAAAGGGAAAAGTGAGGGTACATCCCACCCTCGAGAGCCAACAAAAGTGCTAAGAGAAACCTGCTGCAACGATCCCTGAAAACCCGGTAGCTGACTAAACTCCAAGTTCAAGCATATCAACACGTCCCTGCAACAACCTGTGGGGGGGGGGACCACAAAGGTCTGAGAAAACCACGAGCTCAATAGATAAACTCCTGACCACTACCAAACATGCACGGGCGGTGCATGCCTAGGAGGGGCCAACACAGGTAGAAGCTGTAAAGAGTAAGAGCAACAGTAGTGGCAACAATAGTAGTAAATCTATAGAGAGAAACACAAGTAGTAAAGCAGGAGAGAAAAGGCGACGCATGCAGTAAAGGTGATTTAGCTATAGGTCCGTGATTGGTACTTAAATGTACCAATTATAGTCCCTAATTTCATTAGATTTAGCATTCATTACAATAGTTTTGTTCTACTTTTGATTAGAATTTGCATAAGTCATGTTTAATACTTGTTTGTAAATAAATAGGTTAATTCACTTGTTTTTGCATAGTTTTTGTGTTGGTTTAA